>JAULKQ010024749.1:0-32933 GCA_032356285.1 Smithsoniella earleae | reverse complement strand
AGCCGCCTCACCCTGACTCGTCTGAACGTTGTTTTCGACGATCACGCAACTCTCATTGACGCGGATCGACACGCCATTGGCCGAAAACGTGTTGCCTCGGATGGTGGCGCCGAAATCGGAGTCGATACCGTATTCAACATTGTTTCGAAGCGAACAATCAATGACGGAACTGCCGCCCATGGCGGAGATGCCTGTTGAGATGTTCGTAAAGGCCGTGCAGCCGATGACCGCGGCGCCATCCACGGCCGCGATGCCGACGCCATTGCTGAACGCCGAACTGTTCGTAATCGTCGCTCCATCAAATGCTCGGATGCCATCGCCGGGATTCAGCGAAGCGGAACAGTTTTCGATCGAGCCGCCGACGGTCTTGATGCCTGAGACGCCATTGCTGATGCCCACGCAGTCGACAATCGTCGTGACGTGACCGAAGAGACCGACTTCGCCATTATTTCGTGCGGTGCAGCGTGAGATGACACTCGCATTGGCCACACGCACGCCGTAGCCGGAGTTGTCCGACACATGCAGGTTCTCGACGAGCACCTGTTCACCGTTGGAAAGCACACCATCGCCGCTGAAGCCGCGAACAGAGCCATTGCGAATAGTCACATTGAGAAATGGCTTCACATTGATGTCATCGAACAGAATCTCGATGCCATTGGCGAGCGTCTTGCCGCCGCCACCCTGAATCAGGAAGCCATTGAGATCGAGGGTGACATCATCCGTCGCAATGATGATCGCAGGGGTATCCGCAGGGGCCGTCAGATTGCTCGTCAGGACATACGAACCCGGCTCGTCGATCGTGTACGGAATCGAAACGAGCTGATCAGAAATCATCACCCGATTCGTCGACACCGGCGGCCCGGGCGGCGGATCGAGCGGGCCGGCCAATGCCACAGGCGACCCCAGCGCAGCCAGAGGCGCGCAGATCGACAGCAGGCGTGCAATACGTGCAATTCTCATCTCACTCTCCGCGATTCCTGATGAACTATGGCGCCTGAGACTGTAGGGGCCAGCGCCGGCACGGTCGACCAGCCGAAATGGACGTTAAGCCGGGCAAGCCCTGCCGTGTGCGCGGCAGGATGATCCTCCACGCTTCACGCCCGCTGCATCTCAACCGTGTAGTTCGGGGATTCCTTTGTGATCCGGATGTCGTGCGGGTGGCTTTCCACCATGCTCGCGGCAGTGATGCGCGTGAACATAGCGTCGCGACGAAGCTCTTCGATCGTGCCCGTGCCGCAGTAACCCATCGCCGCCTGCACACCCCCCACCATCTGGTAGACGAAGTCCGCGAGCGGCCCGCGATAGGGAACAAGGCCTTCCACACCTTCGGGCACGAACTTCAACGCCTCGACGGGTCCACCGCCTGCAAGCTTCTCCGCCTGGCCATATCGATCCGCCGAGCCGGCCCCCATCGCGCCCTCGCTGCCCATGCCGCGATAACTCTTGTATCGCCGCCCCTGACTGATCACGAGTTCGCCTGGCGATTCATCCAGACCGGCGAAGAGCGATCCCATCATCACACTCGATGCGCCCGCGGCCAGCGCCTTGGCGATGTCGCCTGACGTGCGCACGCCGCCATCAGCGATCACCGGAATCTCTCGCTCGTTCGCGACGGCGACAGCATTGAGAATCGCGCTGATCTGCGGCACACCCACACCCGTCACCACACGCGTCGTGCAGATCGATCCAGGTCCGATGCCCACCTTCACCGCGTCCGCGCCCGCTTCGATGAGATCCTTTGCCGCTTCACCCGTTGCGATGTTGCCCGCGATCACCGGGATCTCCCATCGCGCCTTGATGTCGCGAACCGTGTTGATCACGTTCTCGGTATGACCGTGGGCCGTATCGACCACAACGAAATCGACTTCCGCGCCGATCAATGCCTCCACGCGATCCAGTTGCCGAACACCCACGGCCGCGCCACAGCGAAGGCGACCACGCTCATCCGTGCACGCCCGCGGGAACTGACTCAAGCGATCAATGTCACGGCGCGTAATCAGACCTGCGAGATTTCCATTCGGATCGACGAGCAGAAGCTTCTCGACCTTGTTCTGATTGAGAATGAGGTTTGCTTCCTCAAGCGTGCATGTCGGCGGCGCCGTGACGAGATTTGACCCGGTCATCACCTGCCGCACGGGTGTCTCATCGTGCTCAGTGAATTTCAGATCGCGTCGTGTGAGAATGCCCAGCACACGTCCCTTCGTGCGCAGGCCGGCGCTTCCATCCTCGACAATCGGGAAGCCGGACACATTGAATCGCGCCATGGCCCGTCGAGCGTCGCCAACGGTGTCATCCAGCCCGAGCGTGACGGGATCTGAGATCACGCCGCTGGCGGATCGTTTGACCTTGTCGACTTCACGCGCCTGGCTTTCGATGGACAGGTTCTTGTGAATGACGCCGACGCCGCCCTCCTGAGCCAGCGCGATGGCAAGGCCGGACTCCGTGACCGTGTCCATAGGTGCGGAGACAAGCGGAATGTTGAGTTGGATCGTGGGCGTCAGACGCGTGGAGATGTCTGCATCCGCCGGCAGAACATCGCTGCGGCGCGGGCAAAGCAGGACATCATCAAATGTGATGCCGTCGCCGATGATTCTTGATTCGAGGGGGTGTGCCATGTCCGAAAGTACAAGGACCTGCGCGAGTCGTCAATAATCGCAGGTTCCAGCGGGGCTTTTCCCGCCTGAATGACACAACGACCGAGGCTCAGAACGTGACGCAGCGACCTCCGTTCATCGGGATCACACCGGACCTTCACGAAGGACGCCTTCGTGTGCGCTCTGCCTACGCCGAGGCGATTCAGACAGCCGGCGCCGTGCCGATCGTTCTTGCCCCCATCGTTGATCTCATTCCGACCTATCTGGATCTTTGCGACGCCTTCGTCTTCACAGGCGGCGACGATCCCATCATGGAGAAGTTCGGCGAGGCCACCCATGCCGAAGCGACGAAGGTCGAGCCGCAGCGCCAGGCTTTTGAACTTGCCCTCCTTGATGAATTGATCAATCAGCACACCAACACGCCAGCCCTCGGCGTGTGCCTGGGCATGCAGTACATGGCTCTCGCCGCTGGCGGCAGACTCGACCAGCACCTTCCCGACACGCTCGCGACGCATGACAATCACTCAAACGATCGCGCACACCCGCTGGTCCCGGCGCCCGGCGTGACGACGGTCTCCCCCGAACCCGTGTGCTCCCACCATCATCAGGCGATCACTGATCCCGGGCGCCTTCGGATCATCGCGACTGCAGAAGATGGCGTCATCGAAGCGATCGACGATCCGTCGCGTCCCTTCTTTGTGGGTGTGCAATGGCATCCGGAGCGCACCCCAGGCCACGCCAATGGCCAGGCGATTTTCGATGCGCTTGTGAAAGTGGCCCGCTCATCGGACTGACGCGTTATCCTCCGCGCACAGATGCGCGATGTCCTGACCAACCCGCCTCGCCTTCCGCTGGTGGCGCCTTCGATCCTCGCCGCGAGCTTCGCACGCATGGCCGAAGACTGCCTGAGCGTCATGCAGCCGGAATCGGGCGACGCGGCGGATCTGCTGCATCTCGATGTCATGGATGGCCACTTCGTGCCGAACCTCACGCTCGGCCCGGATCTCTGCCGCTGGCTTCGCAAAGAGCTGCCCGATGTCACGCTTGATGTACATGTGATGGTCACCGACCCGACGCGCTACATCGCGCCATTCCGCGACGCCGGCGCCGACCATCTCACGTTCCACATCGAGCCGGCGATCGCCGACTATCGCGACCACGCCGAAGGCGGCGGCGGTCCACACGGCAACGGCTACGACATCGCCAAGGTCGCATCGCAGGTTCACGAAGCCGGCATGACGGCAGGCCTGGCCATCAACCCGCCCACACCCGTGGAATCCATTCTCGATCATCTCGATCCCTTCGAAATGATCCTCGTGATGAGCGTCAATCCCGGATTCGGCGGACAGAGCTTCATCGAACCGACGCTCGAAAAAACGAAAACCATTCGCAGCCGCCTTCGAGCTGATCAGCGACTTCAGATGGACGGGGGAATCGCCCCGGGTACGGCAGTCGCGTGTCGAGAAGCTGGCTGTGATGTGCTCGTGGCAGGCTCGGCAGTCTTCGGGCTTCCTCCGAGCGAGCGACCTGGGGCAATCGCCCTGATTCGAGGAGAATCTCTCGGCTGATTCCCAGTCCCTTTCCTTTGAGGAAAGCCGAAGAGTTGGTATTGTTCCTCGCTTCGATTCGCCGGGCGCTCTATGCCGAAATCAGACGACACCAATGTGATGATCATCCGCTCCGGAGCGACGGAGTGGAATGACGTGGGACGCCTGCAGGGCTCGACGGATCTTCCGCTGAGCCAGTCCGGCCGCGAGGCCATCGCTTCGTGTGTCGCCGCGACGCCTGAGGATGCGCTTGGTGTCATCTACACGGCGCCCGACGAAGCGAGCGTCGCAACCGCCGAGCTCTTCGCGGGACGAACGGGCGCCAAGGTCAAGACTGTCAAGGACTTCCGCGAGATCGACTTCGGCCTCTGGGAGGGGCTGCCGGAGGACACGCTGATCGAGCGCTACGCCAAGTCCTATCGTCAATGGCGCGATGATCCAGGTTCTGTGACGCCCCCGGATGGCGAATCGATCGAGCATTTCGAAGCGCGCCTGTTCCGCGCTCTGCGCAAGGCCGTCGAAAAGAGCACGAAGCGTCCCGTCGGGGTGACACTGCGCCCTCATGCGACCGCACTGCTTCGCTGCCGCTTGCTGGGCCGTCCGCTCAGTGAAATCCGCGCGGTGCTCGACGAATCGGCGACACTTGAAGAGCACGCGCTCTCGCCGGGCGCACTCGAAAAGACCGCCGCCGTGGCCCGGGCCGGCTCCTGAACTCACACTCCAGCGATCGCGATTCGCCTATGACACGAGCAGCGACAGACATGACACCCGATGTGAAGGTGGCGACCCGACGTTCGGCCATCCCCGAAGGCCTGTGGATGCGCTGCCCCGGGTGCGAGAAGCTGCTTTTCCGCAAGCAGGTCGCGACCAATCTTCATGTCTGCCCCCACTGCGAACATCACTTCCGCATTGACGCTCTCGAACGCGTGCGACAGCTCGTGGATGAGAACTCCTTCGAAGTGAAATTTGATCGCCTGCGCTGTGGCGATCCACTTGAGTTCGTTGATCGCAAGCCGTATCCGGATCGCATCGTCTCCGAGCAGAAGCGCACCGGCCGTATGGAAGGCGTGCTCGCCGGCTCGGCCTTCATCAAGGGCCGTCCGGTCGTGCTGTGCTGCCTGGATCTCACATTCATGATGGGCTCCATGGGCAGTGTCGTCGGCGAGACGATTACGCGATCCATCGAGTTGGCGACGGATCGCGATCTGCCACTCATCGTCACGAGTTGCTCGGGCGGCGCCCGCATGCAGGAGGCTGGGCTCTCACTCATGCAGATGGCCAAGACCAGCGCCGCGCTGGCCCGCTTCGACGACGCCGGCGGACTGTTTATCTCCGTGCTGACCGATCCGACCACCGGCGGCGTCACTGCAAGCTTTGCCATGCTTGGCGATGTGATCTTCGCCGAGCCCGGCGCTCTTGTCGGCTTCGCCGGGCCGCGTGTTATTCAGAACACAATCCGCCAGGAGCTTCCCGAGGGCTTTCAGCGCTCGGAGAGTCTGCTCACCGGCGGCATGATCGATCGCATCGTGCATCGCAAGGAACTTCGCTCGGAGATCGGGCGCGTCATCGACTACGCCGGCAAGTGATGTCGAGCGACGTCGCCGCCCTTACAGATCGCGTGTGGCGAAGGACGCCCTGGCTCGATGCGGATCGCAGGCCGGGACGTGCCGCCTTCCTTCTATCACTGTTGCACGGCGCCCTCCTCAGTGTCGCCTTCGCGCCCCTCGACTTTGCGCCCGCAGCTTTCGTGTGCATCATCCCACTGCTGGCGATCGCGCAACGCACCTCCAGCGTGCGCCGAAGCGCCGTGTTCACCGCACTGGGCGCTCTGCCCGCGTGGTGTTTCCTGCATGTATGGATCATGAACGTGTCGCCCGTCGGGTATCCATTCCTGGCGATCTACTTGTCGCTGTATCCAGCCCTGTTCGTTGCGATCAGCGCCGCGACGTTTCGGCGCATTCGCCCCGGCGCCATTCGCGCAGCGGCGCTGGCGACTATCTGGATCGGCCTCGATGCGCTGCGCGGGCACGTCGTCTTCCATGGATATCCATGGTTCTATGTCGGACATCCGACCATCGATTACCCGCTCATCGCGCAGAGCGCCGCAGTCTGGGGGGTGGCGGGGATCAGTTTTCTGATCACGCTCGGACAAACATCGATCTTTGAAGCATCCGCTGCGCCCGCGCGAAAGCCCAGGGCGACCACGAGTTTCTTGTGCATATTCTCCATCGCGGCGCTGCTCCTGGTTGGCGCAAGCGTTTCAAGACCCCAGCCTTCCGGTGAAACCGTTCGCATCTCTCTCCTGCAGACGAACGTGGCGCTCGGACGAAAGATCACCTGGTCGCGCGAGCAAAAGATCGAGGACTTCCAGCGTTTCCTGTCGCTTACTCGAGAAGCCGCATCCAGCGATCCTCCGCCCGACCTGATTGTCTGGCCGGAGACGATGTTTCCCGGCTACGCGCTGAATCGCAGCGCTCTGGAGTATGCCCGCAAGGACAGTCTTTCCGTCGACGGCATTCCGGCCGCCTACTTCGCTGACGAGTTGTTTGCGTTGCAGCGCGAGATCGGAACCCCCCTTCTCGTCGGCGCTCTCGCCCATGACAATCCGCAGCTTGTCCTTCTCGACGACGGCGCCCTGGCGCTTGAATCCGACGGCTACTACAACAGCGTATTCCTGATTGACCGCGATCAGGAAGAAGAGCAGCGATACGACAAGCTTCATCTCACGCCCTTCGGCGAGGTGATGCCGTACATCTCCGCGATTGACTGGCTTGAGAATCTGCTGCTGGCCATCGGGGCGGGCGGCATGAAGTTCGATCTCGATGCTGGCGATTCGTCGACTCCGCTGCAGGCACACGGCAGCGCGGGGAACACCATTCGAATTGCAACGCCCATTTGTTTCGAAGTGACGATGCCGTCACTGTGCCGACGACTGACATACGAGCATGGCAATCGAAATGCGGATGTCCTGATTGCGCTGACCAACGACGCCTGGTTCGGCGACTTCCTCGGCGGCCGCGCACGCCAGTTGCAGCTTGCCCGCTGGAGAGCGATCGAACTGGGCCTGCCCATCGCGCGGGCGGCCAATACGGGCATCTCCGGCTTCATCGGAACGGATGGTTCGCTCATCGAAGCCCCGGAATCGAACCGATACCCACAGTTGTTCGAAGAGGGGCTGCTGGCGGCGAGCATCGAACTGCCGGGGCGCGGAACATCGACGCTCTACGGCCGCTTCGGCGATATCGTCGGCTGGACGGCGCTCGCGCTTACCGGCGTACTTTTGATCTGGATGATGCTGACGCGCAGGCCCGATGGCGCCGCAGAGAAGACTCATGAGTCAGGAGATGAATCGCATGACATTCCCGCAGAAGGCGCCTGAGCTTTTCGCATGCACGCTGGCGATGGCGATGTCCGCGTGTGCGGCGAGTCTGATCGGATGTGCAGGTTCGGCGACCTCTGCCGCGGCGCCCGACCAGCCCACCGCGCAGACATCGCCCGTGAGAGTCTCTGCCAATCGCGAGGAAGTCATCGCGCTGCTCGAAAGAGCCGGCGAGAGCGCTGAGCCCCTGCTTCGCGCCAATGCGATTGAAGCGCTGCACCCGACACCTGCTCGCGTTCAGCCGCTGATCCGACGCGGGCTTTTTGACACGAATCGCGGCGTGCGCTTCGTCGCCGCCATGAGTGTCGGTGAACTCAAGCTCACCGAGTTGGAGCCACAGGTTGAAGGGCTGGTGTACGACGACTCGCCCGTGGTGCGAGCCGCTGCGATGTATGCGCTGACGAAGCTCGGAGAGCCCGTCAATCTCACACCTCTGGCGTCTCTTCTGGAAAGCGACGATCCGCGCGATCGATCGCAGGCGGCCTTCATTCTCGGAGAACTCGGCGATCGTTCGGCGATTCCCATGCTCAAGGAAGCTGCACTCGATGATCTGCCGCGCGCGCCCGTCGCCGAGGTTCGGCTGCTTCGGCTGCAGATCGCCGAAGCGTTGACGAAGCTTGGTGACAAGGAAGCAATCGGCACGATTCGCGCAGCGCTCTATCCAAGCCGTGCTGAGGATCTCGAAGCCGTTGCGCTGGCCGTTCAGATCATCGGGGAAGTGGGTGATCGCCGGTCGATCAGTCAGCTCATCTATCTCACCGCTCAGGACGGGGAATCCAGGCTTCCGGCCGAGGTGCGTCTTGGTGCGGCAGCCTCGCTGGCCCAGTTGGGTCAGCCTCAGGGCGCCTTTATCGCGGATGAGTATTTCCAGAGCGAGCGGCCTGCCATCCGTGCTCAGGCCGCGTACGTCTACGGGCAGGTGGGCTCGCCGGAGAACATGCCCAAGCTCGAAACCCTGATGCGGGATTCGAGCGGGATCGTACAGGTGGCGGCCGCAGCCGCGGCCCTGCGGATTGCCGACCAGGCGGCTCTCGATTCGTCGTGGAGTTCTGTTTCGACGAATGAATGAGGGAGGCCCCGATAACGCTCCCCAAAGGGCGTGATCGACCCTGGAAAGTTGACAGGAGGCCTCGTTCTGGAGAACCTAGGGGTGGTTATGTCCCTGCATCCGTGCGGGGACATGTCGATCGTGGATCCGAGCGGATCCACTCTCTTGATTTTGCGTATTGATGAATCTCCGATTGGCGTGACCCAAAGGGGGTCGCTGCTTCGACGGGCTGTTCGAGGAGAACCCGCAAGTGCATGCCGTAACGAAGCTTCTGGTTGTCGGTTCGACGCTTCTCAGTGTCGCCCTCGCGGCGCTGGCGATTGCGTTCAGCACCAACGCCGACCGAATCCGCAACGAATACCAGCGTGTTGTGCAGGAATCCGAATCCCGGATCCGTGCAGCCGAGACCGCCTCGCTCGAAACGCAGGCTGAACTCGACAGCGCGCTTTCCGAGACCACCGAACTCGAGCTCGCGTTGAACTCGCTCAACGAGACGCTTCGCCTCGTCGAAGGGGACAACGAGTCCCTCGTCAACGAGATTCAGCTTGAGCGCTCCACTGCTCAGAAGGTCGCGGCCCGCATCGATCAGATCGCGGCCATGGCCGAGACGCAGGCGAGCCTGATCCGCGCGATGTACGACGAGGTCGCAGATCTCAGAGACAACGAACTGCGATACGCCCAGAAGGAAATCCAGCTCACGGATGCGATCAACGATCTCACCGTGCAGCTCGAAGTCGCTGTCGAAACGAATCGCGCGTTGCAGGAGCAGCTTGTCGAGTTCCAGACGACGCGATCCAACTCGGCAGTCGCCGGTGGATTCGATCGCACGCCCGGCAATCGATCGACGCTGACCGCGCGGATCACCAACGTTCGGCGTGACCCGGCCAGCGACTCGCTCCTTGCAGAGATCGACGCCGGCACCGCGGACGCCGTTCGCGAAGGAATGAAGCTGACGATTGTCCACGATGGACGATTCGCCGGAAGCCTCACGATCACGACCGCCAGCCTCAATGAATCCGTCGGAACGATTGACAGCTTCAATCAGAATCTGCCGATCGGCCCCGGCGACCGCGTGGTCTCGCCGCAGCGATAAACAGTCACCTTTCCGGAAGCAGAGCCCATCAGCGGCCGCTCCGGCTCTTTGAACGAGTGCATCGATGAGTCAGCTTGGAATGCAGTTGCCCGGCGCCGCCGGGCCCAAGAGATCGACACTGAACGTCTACACGGGGCTCGCCCTGTTCGCGTTCGCCAGCCTTCTGGCCGCCTGCTTCATGATGTGGCAGGCCGGAACGAAACTGGGCCCGTCCGATCAGGGCGCCATGGCGCCAATCAAGCTCCAGCAGCCCGGAGCCATCAAGCTTTCCAACTGACCTGCGCCTGACCCGCATGTGTCATCGCTCTCGACGATCCGCGCCGCACGCGTGGAAAGTGATCTTCGTGCGCCGATTCCGGGTTCAACAACCGGACGTGAAATCCGATAAGTTTCCAGCCAGAAAGCGACTACGGCCGATTGTTCGGGCACGCAGCGCTGCCGGAGGACGTCAGACGCGTCCCGGCTGTGTCCCTTAGGAGACTCCACCACTTTGCTCCTCGATCGCGTACTCGGATGGTTCAGCGTCGACATGGGAATCGACCTGGGGACGTGCAACACGCTCGTTGCCGTTCGCGGCGAGGGCATCGTTCTCAACGAGCCCAGCGTGGTGGCGGTGCGCAAGGGCACCAATCAGGTGCTCGAAAAGGGCAACGCCGTCGGCTGGATGGCCAAGGAGATGCTGGGCAAGACGCCCGGCTCGATCACGGCCGTCCGCCCGCTCAAAGATGGTGTGATCAGCGACTTCGAGATCACCGAAGCCATGCTGAGCTACTTCATCCGCAAAGTGAATGGCCGCAGCAAGCTGTTCGGACCGCGCGTGATCATTTCGATTCCCTCCGGCATCACAGCTGTCGAGCGCCGCGCGGTCACGGATTCGGCCCAGCGCGCCGGCGCCAGAAAGACATTGCTCGTCGAAGAGCCTCTCGCGGCTGCCATCGGCGCCGGACTGCCCTTCATCGAGCCGACGGCTTCGATGATCGTCGATATCGGCGGCGGCACCACGGAAGTCGCGATCATGTCACTCGGCGACATCGCCGTGTGCGAGTCGGTGCGCGTCGCCGGCGATGACATGGATGAAGCGATCATTCATCACATGAAACGCACGTACAACATGATGATCGGTGAGCAGAGCTCCGAGCGCATCAAGATCGAGATCGGCTCCGCGGCGCCCGTCATCGAAGAGACGACGATGGAAGTGCGCGGCCGCGACATGGTCTCCGGCCTGCCTCGAAAGATCGTCATCACCTCCGAAGAGGTGCGCGAAGCGCTGCACGAGCCCATCTCCGCGATCATTGACACCGTCACGCGCACACTCGAGCGCGCCGAGCCCGAGTTGGCCGCCGATCTTGTGGAAAACGGAATCGCTCTGGCCGGCGGCGGCGCTCTGCTGCGAGGCCTCGACGTCATGATGAGCAACGCGACGGGCCTTGAGGTTCGCGTGGCGGATGATCCGCTCACCTGCGTCGCCAGGGGGACGAGCATCTTCCTGGAGAACATCGAACGCTGGAAGCATTCCAGCGCGATCGATAGCGATCAGGACATTTGACCGCCTCACCTTCGGCGCCTCGCGCGCCCCGATGTCTGAGATTTGATGCCTCGAGGATCGGTTACGCCAAGACGACTTCTGGGTCTCGCGGTGATCGCAGCGCTCATCAGCGCCCTGGCGCCGGCGCGATTCACCGCAGCTCTGACCGGCCTTGCTGATCCGGTGCAACTGGTCTTCGCGCCAATCTCATTTCCTGCATCTGAGGTATCCCGCACGCTTCGCCCCGGCCGCGCCGACACGAATGGCATCGATCCGGAAGACATCGATCAACTCATCCAGGAACGGGATGTGTATCAGCAGCGTTGGCTGCAGGCGCAGGGGCAGATCTCCGACCTGCGATCTCAAATCCATGATTTGCAGCAGGGCCGGGCGCTGGCGCCTGAGGCGCGGTTTCACGACATTTCAGCGCCCGTGCTCGGCGCCACGGCTGCGCTCAAGGAAGGCATCCTCTCGATTCGTGCGGGCGCTCGCGATGGCGTGATCGTTCGCGACTCCATCGCAGTCGCCAGAGGCGTCCATCTCGTCGGACGAGTCGTCCGCGTCGGTCGAACCACCTGCAGCGCCCAGCTCATCACGGCCATGCATCGCGGCCGCAACCAGCAGTGGATCGATGCGCTCGTCTTCGTTGGTGATGAAGGACCGGCCTTCGCCTGCCAGCTTCGCGCTGTCGGCGATGGGCGTCTTCAGGGTGATCTTGCCGGCGACGCCGTCGGTGTGCAGATGGGGCAGGTGGTTCGCCTGAATGACCCTCAGTGGCCTCAGTGGGCGCAGATGCTCGTCGTTGGCCGCGTCGAGAGCGTGGCGCCCAAGCCGGATGCGCCGCTTCGAAATCAGATCGTCGTCCGTCCGGATCTGGATCTGGATCGGTTGCGGCATGTGGTGCTTCGGATGCCTGAGGATGCGGCCCCCGTGGGAGGCGACTCATGAACTGGATCGCCTTCGCCATCGCAGCATGGCTCATGTTCGGACTCGAGCTCGGATTCCGCAGCGGCCTTGAGATCGGCGCCAGCGGCATCGCGCCCAGTTTCGTGATCGTGCTTCTTGTCGTGGTCGCGTTGCAGGCGCCGGTGATGACCACTTTGTGGGCGTCATTCATGCTCGGACTCCTGCTTGATCTGACGACGCTCCGGGTCAGCGCGTCGACAGACATCGCACTATTGACGATCGGGCCAAACGCGCTCGGTTGTCTGCTCGCGGGTTATACCGTGGTCACGATGCGGGCGCTTGTCATGCGCAAAAGCGTCCTTTCGATGGTGTTCCTGAGCTTCGTCGCCGCAGCGCTCCTTGGCGTCACGACGACATTCATCTTCGCAGTTCGCTCGTTTTATGACGCGACTGTGGCGATCTCCCCTGCCGGCGAGCTCTGGCGCAGTCTGGCGTCGGCGGGGTATACGGCCGCTTTATCTGCGCTGCTCGGTCCGCTGCTGATGATGGCGTCCGGCCTGTTCAGCTTCCATACGAACGATCCGCGGCATCGTTGGCGCTCTATCTAAGGCGTCTGGGGCGATTCTCGCCCCATCGGACAACGCGATCTATAATCATCCGTACGAGGAATGCGAGCGCTGGCGCAGCGGAAGCGCCGGCGACGCAATCCAGGTGAAGCGGAGCCAGACGCAATGTCCAGTATTGAACATCCTGTCATCGACTCAACTGAAGCCCAGGCGGCGATGGCCGCGGCTGAAGCGAGCGCTGATCTACCAACCAACAAGATCAACATCGATTCGATGAAGGTGACGCAGCACTGGGATCGGTACTCCGACGAAGATCATGAAGTGTGGTCCATCCTCATTCGCAAGCGAATGGAGCAACTGAAAGACCATGCCTCGGATGTGTACCTGAACGGCATGCGCGCCATCAAAATCAAGCAGGATCAGGTGCCGAAGCTCTCAGATGTCAACGAGTTCCTGGCGCCTCTGACGGGCTGGTCCAGTCATGGCGTGCCCGGCTACCTGCCGGCGAACTCATTCTTTGCATTCCTTGCGCAAAGACAGTTCCCGACGACGATCACCGTCCGGCCCAAGACTTCGATGGACTATCTTCCCGAACCGGACATCATCCACGATGTCTTCGGGCACGTGCCGCTGCACGCCGATCCGGTCTTCGCCGAGTTTCTGCAGACGTACGGCAAGGCCGCGCTGAAGGTCGATGATCCCGTGCTGACCGAGAAACTCGCGCGCATCTTCTGGTTTACGGTCGAGTTCGGGCTGATTCAGGAAGGCGGACGCCTGAAGCTGTACGGCTCCGGCCTGATCTCAAGTGAAGGCGAAGGCCATCATGCGCTGGAGTCGCCAGAAGTCGATCGGCGCCCCTTTGACATCGAACGCGTCGCCAACACCAGCTTTGAGATCGATCACTACCAGCCGATCCTCTACGTGCTCGATTCGTTCCAGCAACTGCGCGATTCGATGAATGAGTATGCGGGCTATCTGCTTGCCGAAGACAAATCCACCGTCGCCTGATCTGGAACCAAAGACATGCCTCTGAAGATCACGTTTCTTGGCCACTCGGGCTTTCTGTTCGACGATGGTCAGCATGTGCTCGCCGTTGATCCATTCCTGACCGGAAACCCTCTGGCGACATGCGCCGCCGGCGACATTCGCTGCACGCACATCGCGCTGACGCATGGGCATGCCGATCATCTCGGCGACACAGTCGGCATCGCCAAGGCCAACGATGCGACCGTCTTCGCAGCCTTTGAGATCTGCGAACACCTCGGTGAACAGGGACTCGAGAAGCTCGAGCCGGGCAATCCCGGAGGACAGATCGCGGCGCCATTCGGATTCGTCGCATTCACGCAGGCGTTCCATTCGTCATCGTTCGAAGGCCGCTATATGGGCATGCCGTGCGGGCTCGTGATGAAGATCGGTGGAACAACCATTTATCACTGCGGCGACACCGCCCTCTTCAGTGACATGAAGCTCATCGGCGGACACTACATGCCGGACATCGCATGCATCCCCATCGGGGATCGATTCACCATGGGGCCGGCCCACGCCGCCAACGCCGCCGAACTCATCGGCGCTGAGGTTGCGATTCCGATTCACTACAACACCTGGCCGCCGATCGAACAGGATCCGAAGTCATTCGCGCCTTTGGGCGTCGAAGTCAAGGTGATGGCGCCCGGCGATGTCTGGGTTCGCGCGTGAACTAGAGTGTCACATCGCCCAGCATGCGGCAATCGCCGGTGCAGTTCGATTTTCGCGAGAACTCGCCATTGAGTATGCCGCGAATTGCCTTGTCGATCTTGTTTCGGATTGACTTCAGGCTCAACGTTTCAAAATCGATCACGCCGCGTTCGCCGGTTTGCGTCACCCAGTATTCCGCCTGACCTTCAAGGCCATCAGGGGCGCTATACAGGCTCTGGGCGGCAAGCAGGTAGATGCCCATCTGCAGGTCGGACTTGTCGGGACTAAGCAGCCGTTTCGATGGATGCCCGGTCTTGTAGTCGACGATTCGCAATCGACCGGATGCGTCTCTGTCAATCCGATCAATCTTCGCCGTCATGCGATGTGTCACGCCATCGCACACATAGTCGAACTCGTTCTTGATCTCGAGTTCCAGCACTTCGGCTGAGGGATCGTGCAGCTTCTCCCAATAAAGAGACAACTGCGCCTTGATCTGCTCAATGAGATCCGTGTCGATTGGAAGCTGCGAACCGGCGCGCTGGCGCCCGAACGTTTCGCCCAGATCCAGCAGCCGCCCCTTGCCGGGAGGATTGCTTCCCTCGGCCTCCGCCTGACGGAGCTCTGTGTAAAACGCCTCCAGCGCCGCATGAATGAGTGAACCGAACTGCATCGATTCACTCGATGAAAGTGAAAGCCCAAGCACCTGCGACAGGTAAAAGCACGCCGGACAGGAGTCGTACTGTCTGATCGACGTGTAACTCAGCCGCAGCGGCGGCTGAAGCCGATGCACAGCCTCTTCAACCTCTCCAGACTCAGCCAATCGCTTCAGCAGTGCGTGAATTCCGTCACTCGCCTCCGTCCCATCGACGAGGTTGTCGGGTGTTTCGCCGCGCGCCCTGATGTGTCCCACAATGGCGATGTTCCGCGCGTATTCCTGAATCCGGAGCGAGAGCGCATCGAGTTCCTGCTTCGTCACGCCGGGGCGCTGCAGATCGTGAACAAGGCTGAACAGTTCGCGTTTGGCGCTTGATGCGATACGCCGCATCAGGCGCTCGGCCGTCTCTTCGTCGCTGCCATCCTCTGTCGCTTCGGGCGCATGTGAGGTCGCATCCCTGAGCACATCATCTTCCTCAAGCAGTGGAATGCCGAGTTCGGCTCGATGCACGAGGTCGTCGAAGAAATGGTGGGATAGAAGACTTGGCTTCTGCTTCTTCTTGCCGAGCAGAACAAGCTTTCGCTCGGCGCGCGTGCAGGCCACATAAAAAAGCCTTCGCTCCTCATCATGATGCTCGCCATATGCACGCCCGATGAGATCCTCGGGAAGTCGGTCCGCATCACCCGAGCGGTTCGAGACCGGGTACCCATGTCCCGGCTGCACACGTGGGAGAATCACCGTGTCGAACTCAAGCCCTTTGCTGCTGTGCGCCGTCATGAAACGCACGCCGTCAGCATCGCCGACGTCATCGCCCGCTCCGTCAAGGCGCTCGAGACTGGGCGCGATTGGCGTTTCGCCGCGTGTGGTCAGATCGTCCACATACTCAATCAGCGATCGCGCATCAGGCAGCGGCGTCAGATGCTTCAGTCTCGATCGGGCAAACTCCAGCGTTCGCACAAGGCTCGTCAATCGCCATCCCACGGCCTGACGCGTGTCCGCCTCGTAGTGCGCAAGATTGACCTCGTGAATGATCGTCTGCATGAGCGCATCGACCGTTGTCGTGGCGTTCAGATCGACAAATCGATCGTAGAGTTCGAAGAATCGCCCGAGTTTGTCATCACTGTCTGCGGCCTGACGCAGCCATTCGAGAAAAGTCGAATCCGCACCATCCTGACCAGCCCTGCGGAACTGATCATGCAGCGCATGAGCCGCGACCGGCGACATCGACACGGGAGGCGACAGAAGCAAGCCAAGCGCATGCTCCTTCTGATCAGGCCACGCAATGACGCGCAGCCATCGAAGAAGCAGACCGACGGCCGGATCCTCCTTCGGCGCGCCGAGATCGGTTCGCGTCACAGGAATATTCATGAGCTCCAGTTCGGACGCGATCGTCAGCAGATCCTTGTGAGAGCGGCCGATCACCGCGATCTCCGTCCACGGAACTTCAAACATCTCGCGCTCGCGAAGGATCAGCTCGCCGACGACCTGCCCCGGATTCGCGTCATCTTTCGTGACGACTGCGACAACCTCTTCGCCCGGCTTTGGCTCTCGATTCGCCGGAGGATGCACCGTCTTGTCCGGCTCGAATCGATCCGTCACGCCTTCAATGATGTGATTGGCCGCGCTGATGATCAAAGGCGCACTGCGATAGTTCGTCGTAAGCGGAATGACGGTGCAGTCCGGCCAATGTTTTCTAAAGCGCTCAAACGCTCGATCGTCAGCGCCGCGAAAGGCGTAGATGGACTGATCGTCATCACCGACGACGCAGACATCCGGCTCAGATTCCGTCGACGCCAATTGCCCCAGCAATCGAATCTGCGCGGGGTTCCAGTCCTGAAACTCATCGACGACGATATGTCGAATCTCGCTGCATATCAGCCGCCGCGCTTCTTCTGACTCCTCCAACAGCTTCAATGGCAGATTGACGAAATCGTCAAAGAGCAGAAGCCCGCGCGCCATGCGCATGGCGTCGAACTGCTCAAGTACGCGCGCGTGCAGGAGCATCTCCTCCAACCGCAGAAGCTCCGCTTCTGGATCCATGTCTTCGAGATCAACATCACCGGATTCGATGTCCGCCTGGTGTGACTGGCACCACGATGTGATGCGCTGAGGCGAGAGCGCCTCGGTGTGACAGTTCCTGATGAAGTCGCTCGCCTGATCGATCGCACGGGAGTACCCCCCCGCCAGATCAGGCTGCATATCCTCTTTGTCCCGCAGAATGTCGCGAATGAGGCGGCGCCGCAGCGCATCATCCATGATCTCCCATGCGCCGGGCAGACCCAGACGTGCGCCATGCCTGTTGAGCACCTTCTTCCCGAATGAGTGACACGTGCTGACCTCGACGCGGCGAACAGCGTCATCCCCGGCCATCTGCTCGAGCCGATCCCGCATTTCGTTCGAAGACTTGATGGTGAATCCAAGCGCCAGCACGGATCGAGGATCCGCGCCGCGCCCGCCCTGGCTCTGCGGGGCCACAAGTCGCGCCACGCGATGCACGATGACCCGCGTCTTGCCGGAACCCGGCCCGGCAAGCACCGCCAGCGGTCCGCCATCATGCTCGACAGCCTTCGCCTGATCTTCATCCAGACTCTGTAGGAACGCCGGCGCCTCAGACAACGGGCGACCTCGATGTCGGGCAGATCTCAACGATGGTTTCAGGGGCCATCAGCATGCGCAGTCTCGCGCCTTCGGCGCTGAGAAATGTCGGATGCTTCGTCAGCTTGCGTTCATCGGGCAGGCCGGCTTTGAGGCGCAGCTTCTCTTCCTGCCCCTGATCGATGAACTGTCTGGCGCACGGATCGACCCGGACGGATGTTCGACCTTCCCTGATCGCCAGCGCCACATCCTCGAATCCGGTGTGCTCCAGCGCATGCACCTCAGTGCAGACAGCGCCCAGTTGAGGGGCCGTGTGCGAGTCACTTCCGCCGGTGATCGACCAGCCGTATACACGCGCATACCGATCGGCGATAGCCTGATCCGTCGGTGTGTACTTGGCGTTCACCTCAACCGCTTCGAACAGGCGACGCACCTGCTCGTAGTCAAGATTCTCGATGCTCTTATCGCGACGCGATGGATGAGCTGCAATGCGCAGAGCTGATGTCGGCCGAGCGGTCAGCGCTTCGATGAGTTCATCCGCCGTCGGATGAAACCCCTGTGACAACGGTCTGGCGAAGAACTCGTCAATCAGCCGCAACTCATCAAGCGGCGCGATGACAAGCACATCGACGCGCTCGGCAAGCGTCAGCTCAAATCCGGGGAAGAAGAGGAGATCGTCGACGACGAATCGCGCATCTTCATAGACATGCTCGACGATCATCTCGTCATACATACGCCAGAAGTCCGGCGCATGAACGTGCTCGCAGATGAACACACCGTCGAGCCGGCGCTGGCGCAGCGTTTCGGCGTACTTATGAACAAACGATCCCTCGAAAGGGATTCTCTTGGCAGGCTTCAGGTGCGTATGGAGGTCGAGGCGGAGGGTTTTCATGCCGTCGATGCATCCTCATCTCACGCCCGGATCCGTCCGACCGAGATGCGCAGCGATGTGCCGGCGGCGTCCCTTGCGCCGGATTTGATGTCGAAGCGCCTTTGCCTCGACGCACGCTCATTGTATTCAATCGTGGCCGCGACCAAGCGCAGAAATCGCGCCTTGCAGTCCTCATTTTGAACATCACAATGGCCGCGTGTCTGACTCCCCACGAATCGGTGTCCTCTTCATCTGCCTGGGCAACATCTGCAGATCACCCCTGGCTGAGGGCGTCTTTCTGCATCTGGCGCAGCAGCGCGGCCTGCAGGATCGATTTGATGTGGATTCCTGCGGCACGGCGCACTGGCACATCGGCAATCCACCCGACGAGCGCTCCGTAGCCGTGGCTCGCCGCTCCGGCGTCACATTGCCCAGCGTCGGCCGCCAGCTCAACGCCAAGGTCGATTTCGAGCGATTTCACTGGTTGATTCCGATGGACATCGCCAATCGCGATGACATCCTCGCCGAGGGGGCGCCGCCAGACAGGACGCGCCTGCTGCTTTCATTTCATCCGGAGCGCCAAGAGCTCGAAGATGAAGATCAGCAGGTTCCTGATCCGTATTACGGCGGCGACAGCGGCTTCCAGAACGTGTACGAACTCGTGCACGCGGCTTGTGAGGCGCTTCTGGATGAACTGGCGCCGGGCTAACCGCCCCGCACAGCCTTAAAGATTCAGCAGCAGCCGCTCAGGATCCTCAATGCACTCCTTGATCGCCTTGAGGAAGCCAACGGCTTCGGCGCCATCAACCATGCGATGGTCGTAGCTCAGCGCGAGATACATCATGGGCCTGACCTGCACCTCGCCGGATCCCGGGTTGTCGGGATTCTCGACGGGGCGGCGGATGATGTTGTGCATGCCGAGGATGCCCGACTGAGGCGGATTGAGAATGGGCGTGCTGAGCATGGAGCCATACACACCACCATTGGAGATGGTGAATGTGCCGCCCTGCATGTCGTCGAGTCCGAGCTTGCCATCGCGCGCCTTTGTGGCGAGTTCGTTGATCCCGGATTCGACACCCGCGAATGAAAGGGATTCGCAGTTTCGCAGGACCGGCACGACGAGGCCCTTGGGCGTGCCCACGGCGACGGCGATGTCGCAGTAATCGTGCTTCTCGATCTCCGGTCCTTCGCTTCCATCAACGATGTACGCGTTGACGCGCGGATACTGCTGCAGCGCCGAAACGGCGGCCTTCACAAAGAAGGACATGAAGCCGAGCTTCACGCCATGCCGCTTCTCGAAGGACTCCTTGTGCTTGGATCGAAGCGCCATGACATTCGTCATGTCGCACTCGTTAAACGTGGTGAGCATCGCCGCGGTCTGCTGCGCCTCGACGAGCCTGGCCGCGACACGCTGCCTGAGCGGCGTCATCCGCTCGCGCGACACGCCGCGAGCGCCTGTGGACGCCGGCGCAGACTCGGTTGCCTCTGCCTTGGCGCCCGCATCACCCTTGCCGGCGAACGCCAGCACATCCTGCTCGCGAATACGGCCGCCGGCGCCCGTGCCGGTGATCTTGTCCAGCGCCACGCCGTGCTCTTCGGCGACCTTGCGCGCAAGCGGCGTCGCGCGCACATCGTCCTTTGTCGCAGCAGCGGCGCTCGACTTCGGCGCTTCCGGAGTCTGCGGCTGTGATTCGGCGGACTCAGCCTTTTCTTCATTGGCCGCCGGCGCCGAGCCATTTGAACTGGCGCCCTTCTCACTCTCATCCACCTTGCCGACGATGGCGCCCACGGCGACAGTCTCACCGGCGCCGACGCTCGGATGGACGACACCAGCCGCAGGCGCAGGCACCTCCATGGTGATCTTGTCCGTCTCAAGTTCGAGCAGCGGCTCATCCCGGTCGACGAAGTCGCCTTCGCTCTTGAGCCAGGTGGCGATGACGCCCTCCGTGATGGACTCGCCGAGTGCCGGGATAACGATGTCAGTGCTCATGATCGTCGCTCACTTGAAGGTACGCGCTTGATTCCGTTCATCGCGTGTGCGTTCACCGGGCCGCCACAGGCTGTTTGGCCACCGCGTCGATGGCCTCCTGGATCAACTTGGTCTGTTCGATGTCGTGCTGTTTCTTGGAACCCGTCGCCGGAGTCGCTGAACGCTCGCGGCCCACATACGGCAGATCGCTCCAGCCCAGCAGTTCCTTGGTCGCGAGTGAGAAGTGAGCGTAGGCGCCCGCATTCTTCGGCTCCTCCTGTGCCCACACCAGCTCAGCCGACTTGGGATACTGCGCGAGAATGGACTGCAGCATCTCCGTGTGCAGCGGATACACCTGCTCGACGCGCACAATCGCCACTTCCGTCGACTCGAGTTCTCGGCGGCGGCGATCCAGATCATAGAAGACCTTGCCGCAGCACAGCACCACGCGTTTCACGCCATCGCGCGATGCGCCGTTGAGGAACGTCGGGTCGTCAAGAATCTCCTGGAAGCTGCCGCTCGTGAAATCGCTGACTGCGCTGGTCGCTTCGGGAAGGCGAAGCAGGCTCTTCGGCGTCATCACGATCAGCGGCTTACGGAAGGATCGCGTCACCTGGCGCCGGAGCAAGTGGAAAAACTGCGCCGGGGTCGTCGGATTCGTCACCTGCATGTTCTGATCTGCGCAAAGCTGAAGGTATCGCTCCATGCGCGCTGACGAGTGCTCGGGCCCCTGACCTTCGTAGCCATGCGGCAGGAGCAGCGTCAGACCGGACCAGCGCTGCCACTTGATCTCAGCCGATGCGATGTACTGATCAAGCACCACCTGGGCGCTGTTGGCGAAGTCACCGAACTGCGCTTCCCACATCACAAGCATGTTGGGATCAGCCAGTGAGTAGCCGTACTCAAAGCCGAGCACTGCTTCTTCGCTGAGGGGGCTGTCATACACGCAGAGACGCGCTTGCCGTTTTCGTCCATCGGCGCCCGTCGTGCCCGGGGCCTTGTCCTCCACGCCGTATTCGCCGCATTCACGCATGTGATTCAGCGGGACATACGCCTCCCCGGTCTCCTGATCCTTGATGCAGGCATGGCGATGGCTGAACGTGCCGCGACGGCTGTCCTGACCGGAAAGTCTCAGCGCGACGCCATCAAGCAGCATGCTTCCGAACGCAAGCGCCTCACCCGTGCCCCAGTCGATGGGCTCGTCATTCATGACGCTCTCGGCGCGCTTGTCGAGAATCTTCTTGAGATTGCGATGGATATTGAAGTCGTCGGGTAGATGATCCTGCGCTGCGGCGACTTCCTTGAGCGTCTCCAGCGATACACCAGTTTCAATTGGCTCGAAGCTGTAGTGGTTGCCGAATCCCTGCCAGCGCCAGCTGCCCGGATCGATGGATGGATCAGAAGGCTGCTTCGTGGCCTGCGACTGCGCCTTATCCATCTGCTCTTCGAGACTGCGCCGGATTTCCAGCACATCCTGCTCCGTGATGACCTTCTCGGCGAGCAGACGCTCGGCGTACGTCTTCAGCACGCTCGGCTTCTTCTTGATCAGCTTCGCCATCACGGGCTGCGTGAACGAAGGATCATCACCCTCGTTATGCCCCCACTTGCGATAGCACCACATGTCGATGACGACATCACGCCCGAACCGCGTGCGATACTCAGCCGCGAGACTCGCGACATGGACGACCGCTTCGGGATCCTCGCCATTGACGTGGAAGATAGGCGCATCGATCATCTTCGCAATGTCGCTGCAGTACACGCTGCTGCGCCCGTCTTCTGGGCCCGTTGTGAAGCCGATCAGATTGTTGACGATCACATGGATCGTGCCGCCCGTCTCGTAGCCCTCAAGCTGACTGAAGTTCAGGCACTCCTGCACGGCGCCCTGCCCGATGAACGCGGCGTCGCCATGGACGAGCACAGGAAGAACGCGCTTGCGTTCCTTGTCCCCTCGCAGGCGCTGCTTCGCCCGGCAGCGGCCCTCCACGACGCCATTGACCGACTCCAGATGGCTGGGATTGCTCGAAAGCACGATGCGGATCTCGCGCCCGTCGCGCAGTGCACGATCACCGGAGTAGCCGAGGTGATACTTGACGTCGCCGCCACCTTCGACGAAGTCTTCATCCCACGATGACTCGAACTCCGTGAAGATCTGCTCGTATGTCTTGCCGAGAATATTGTTGAGCACGTTCAGGCGGCCGCGATGAGGCATGCCGAGCACGATCTCGTCGACACCCAGATCAGCGGACTTCTCGCCGATGCGATCGAGCAGCGGAATCAGTGACTCGCCGCCTTCAAGGCTGAAGCGCTTCTGACCAACGTAACGCTTGTGCAGAAACGTCTCGAACATCTCCGCCTTGTGAAGCTGCCAGAGAATGTGCACGCGATGACCTGCCGACAGATCGGGGCGATTGCGCGTGCCCTCAAGCTTCTCAATGAACCACTTGCGCTGCTCCGAGTCCTGGATGTGCATGTACTCGACGCCGATCGAGCGGCAGTACGTCTCATCCAGCAAGTCGATGATCTCCCGTAGCGGAAGCATCCCTTCCAGCGGAAGATCCGCCGGAGCGAATGCCTCGTCGAGATTCGTTTCACGCAAACCATGCCATTGAGGCAGAAGCGCATCGGGGCAGGGTCGCTCTCGACCAAACGGATCGACCGCGGCGCACAGATGACCAAGCTCGCGATAGGAGTTCACTAGGTTGAGCACCGCGTAATTCAGCGCCGCCCCGGTCGTCGCGACAGGAGCCGACGTCGTCGCAGGAAGACTCGCATGCGAGCCATTGACGCGCCCGAGATCGAACCCTTCAAAGAACTGCTGAAGGTCGCTCGACACCTGCGAAGGATCCTCTTTCCAGCGCCGGTACTCAGCGTCCAGATAGTCGGCGTTCCAACCGTTGATCGAAGGGGTCATTGACTTAACCGAAGATGCCATGCCTCGTCCTGTGCCTGGAGGGAGCGTGCGGGTTTGCGGCGATCGCGCCCGAAGTCGGGGCGTACGGAGACCGACGACTGTCGAATCTTAGTGTCTGAATCGGACGCAGGAGCATGACGTCTGAGCCATTCTCCCCGGGCTTCTCAACTCCCTGCTCCGGGTGATGAGGATTAGCCCCTGCGTCACACGTCCGGTCCCTTACGTGCGGCCGAAGATGCGCTCCAGATCAGAAATCGTCAGCCTGACCGTCGTCGGACGTCCGTGCGGGCAACTGCTCGACCGCTCCACATCCGACCGGAGGCGAACCAGTTCCGCAAGCTCCGTCTCCGTGAGCCGATCGCCCGCCTTAATCGCCGCCTTGCAACTCATCATGTCCACGACCTCATGGAGAGCCTCCTCCTCGGTCGCGCCCAACCCGCGCTCGGCCGCCCGCTCGATCAACTCACCCACGAACTCCGCCGGATCGACGCCTCGCTCAAAGAGGAAGCTGGGGAAGGCCTGGACCCCGATGGACTCGGGACCGAGTTGGCCGACCTCCACCCCCAAACGGGTCAGGAGCGGCTCCAGAGCGTCCAGTCGCTCGATCTCGTTTGCAGAGGCCTCGACCGTCGCTGGGGCCAGAAGCTGCTGGCTTTCCAGATCCCCCTCCTGCAGCCGCCGCATGATCTGCTCGAACATGACGCGCTCGTGCAGCGCATGCTGATCGATAATGATGACGCCGGATTCATCCTGCGTGACCAGATAACTGTTGTGCACCTGGATGTACCGATCCGCCGGCCGCGGCTCGCCCAGGCGAACTTCAGTCATCTCCGGTCCCGGACCGGGCGCGGCAGGCAAAGGCGCCGGCGACGGCGACGCCCCTTCCGATCCCAAAGAAGCGAGTTTGCGATCGTCCGGCTCCCGCATTGGCGTCGGCGCATCGAACTCGAGCGGCCGCGGCGAATGCGCCTGCGTTCTCAGCGCTTCGACAAAGCCCTCGGCGCTGGGCGCAGGTCGTTCGCCCGCTCCGAACTCGCGCCGCCCGAACCGGCTTTCTCCGCCAAGACGAGGCGTCAAGTCCTGGCCCTGCAGCGCACTGCGAACTGATCGCAGCAGCGTCGAATAGACGATCCCCGGATCGCGGAAGCGCACTTCCGCCTTCGCCGGATGCACATTCACATCCACGGCCGCGGGATCCATCTCGATCATCACCATCGCCGTCGGTTTCCGCGAAGGGTCGATCAGCCCGCGATACGCCTCGCGCAGCGCGTGCTGCAGCGAACGATCCTGAATCAGCCGCCCGTTGACGAAGATCTTCTGCGTCTTGGCCGTCGGCCGCGCAAGCTCCGGCAGGCCAACCATGCCCCAGATCGCGACGCCGCGCGTGTCGTCGAACTCATCCGCATTGACCTCAAGCAGCTTCGGCGCCAGTTCCTCACCCATGATGGCAATGGCCCGATCGCGTGAGGCCTGCCCCGGCGGCACATCAAGCTTGCTCACGCCGTCACACGTCACCTCGAACCCGATCGCCGGATGCGACATGGCCAGCGAACGCACAACCTCCACACAATGCCCCTGCTCAGTCGATGTCGTGCGCAGGAATCGGCGCCGGGCGGGTGTATTGAAAAACAGGTTTCGCACGGCGACCGTCGTGCCGGGCGCACTCGCGGCAGGCCTGATCGGCGACAGGACATCCCCGTCGATATCGATCTGCGACGCGCTGGAGCGATCCGCAGGCCGGGATGTGATCCGCATACGCGAAACAGAGGCGATCGACGCCAGCGCCTCGCCGCGAAAACCCATCGTGCCGATACGATCGAGTTCCTCCGGCGATCGCAATTTGCTCGTCGCATGGGCGGCCAGCGCCAGCTCAAGCTGATCTTCTGGAATGCCGCAGCCGTTGTCCGTGATTCGGATAAGCTCGACGCCCCCCTGCTCGAGTTCGACGCGAATGCGATCGGCGCCGGCGTCGATGGAGTTCTCCACAAGCTCCTTGACGACGGAGGCCGGCCGTTCGACGACCTCGCCAGCCGCGATCTGGTTGACGACGAGGGGCGGCAGCTGCTGAATCGGTCCTCGATTCGCGGGCTGCGATGCAATGTGGGCGTCCGTTGCCATGCGAAGCGCATTGTACGAACGCCGCCGGGCGCCCGTCATCCGCCGCGACGACGATCGCCTATTCTTCTCACCATGGCGCGAAAGCCCTTCATGCGGCCGGACGAGCAGTATCTCTACGAGGGACAGAGCGAGCTTCCTCTGGAAAAGCTCCTGGAGCGTCGCGAGCGTGTCTTCCTCATCTTCGCGGGCCTCTTTCTCGGCTCGCTGGCGATGCTCAACATCCTGGGCATCACACGATTCCTCAATCTCGCATTCTTCATCGAAGGCTCCGATGAGTGGAAGTACAAGGTGGCCATCGCCGTCGGCGTGCTGCCCTACCCGATCACATTCCTCTGCACGGATTTCATTTCAGAGCTCTACGGCCGCAAACGCGCCAACTTCGTCGTCTTCGTCGGTCTGCTGATCAACCTATGGGTGGTCGGCGTGCTCTGGCTGGGCGGCGTCTGGCCCGGGTTTGAACCAGCCGGCGCTGAAAAGACAGGTGTGTTCTTCGACGTGCGCCGTCTGGCATTCGGCGCCGTCGCCGCGTCCATGATCGCCTACCTTGCAGCGCAGTTCATCGATGTGCAGGTCTTCCACTTCTGGAAGCGCCTCACCAAAGGAAAGCACCTCTGGCTCCGGAACAACGGCTCGACGCTCATCAGCCAACTCGTCGACACGATCGCCGTCATTCTCATCACGCACTACTACGCACACGCATTGCCCATTGATGTGGAAGCGGCGATCTGGCCGCAGCTCGTGGCGCTGATTCTCACGGGCTACATCTTCAAAGTTCTTGCCGCGGCGTTCGACACACTGCCCTTCTACGCGGGGGCTCACTGGCTGGCGCGTTATCTGCGGCTCCCTCCTCCGGTTGAGTCTCCGCATCCGCCCGCGGCCGCCGCCGTCGAAGCCGGTGTGGGCTGATCCGCGTCTGGTATCCTCGCGTGCGCCATGTCTGACACCATCTTTGAAAAGATCATTCGCGGCGAGATCCCATCGCATCGCGTGTACGAAGACGATCTCGTCTATGCGTTCCTCGACATCGGTCCGCTTTCACGCGGCCATACGCTGGTCATTCCGAAGGAAGCGGCGCCGACGATCGATCAGTTGTCCGATGAATCAGCCGCCGCCATCGGCGCCGTGCTGCCCAGACTGAGCCGCGCTGTGATGCAGGCGACGGGCGCAACGGCCTACAACATTCTGCAGAACAACGGCGCGGAGGCACACCAGGCCGTCTTCCACGTGCATTTTCACATCATTCCGGTCTCAGACTCGGATGATCCGGAAGGCGCCGGACTTGGAATTGTCTGGAGCCCGCGTGAGATCGATCACGAAAAGGCCGCGGCCCTGGCGGCGGACATCGCCTCTCGTCTCTGAGTTCAGTCGGTGGCCACCCACGCGAGCCCATCGGGCTCCTTGCCGGCGCGCAGGCGCCCCACAAGTGTCCAGTCCGTCAGATCAAGCACGCTGATGACATCAGCATTCGTATTCGCCACATAAGCGACGCGCCCATCAGGTCGAATCAGAATGCCGACCGGCACAGGGCTATCGCCGAACTGATCGGAGAAAAGCCGGCGCGAACGCTCGGCGTTGTCCACTGTCTCCTCATTCATGCTGATCCGGGCAATCTCGTCGCGTGACTCCGTCTCAAAGACGACCACATCACCGGAGCGCGCACAGGAGATGAGCGCGTGAGCGCCATCGGGAGTGATCTGCGCCCGGATCGGAAACGCCGGGCACGGCAGCGTCTCGACGACGCGCAGCGTGTCTGTATCGATGATGGACAGCGTGTCGGCGCCGCGATTGGTCACCCAGATCTCCGGACGCGTCGGATGAGCCGCGATCCCCTCGGCTCCATCGCCCGTCTCGATGATCTTGATCAGCTTCTCCGATTCGAGGTCGATGACGGAGACTGAGCCGGATCGAATGTTGGCGACGAAGGCGCGCGCCGCATCAGGCGTCAGCGCCACCATGTGCGAGATGTCCTGATCCGTATCGATCGAGCTTCGGACTTCGCCCGAACTGATATCCACGACGAGCAATCTTTTCTCATGCTCGGCCGTAACCACGACATGGTCCGTCCCCGGCATGAAAAGAATTCCATGCGGCCGATGATGGCCTTCAAGATCAATCGTCCGAACGACTTTGTGCGATTTCGTGTCGATGACGCTCAGCGTGCCCCCAGGCGTGCGCTGGCCGTAGTTGCAGACCACGACGAATCGACCATCCGGTGAAGTCGCAGCCTCATGCGGGCCGGCCTTCACATCGACGCGCTTCAGCTCTTCACCGGATTCCGCATCGAGGATCGACACAGAAGCTTCCGACTTGTTCAGCACATACAGATGATCCGCCTTCGATTGCATCGCGAGCAAGGCTACAAGGAATGCGGCGACGCCGAGGCGTAAGATTCTCGAAGACATGGCGCAGGTCCTTTCAGAAGGGATTCAGGCTGCGCGATCGTATACCGGGCCGATCACTTTCGGATGATCTCCATCCCCGTATCGACCGGCGTCGGAGTGAACCCGATCGTGCCGTGGGACACAGAACTGACGCATCCGGGCTTCTTCGGATTCGGGGCGAACCGGTAGAAGATCGCGCGCCCATCCTCACCCTCGAGGTAGATCTCCAGCCGATCGCGCTCGCCCGGACGCCATGCCGCGGGCTTGAAGGGACCGAACTCCACATAGGCGCCAAGTTCGTATTGCGCCAGCTTCCTGAATCCCTCGGCGTCCTTCTCGCTCATGTCCTCGAGTGACATGCAGCGCATCGCCATGTTGCGTTCAAACATCAGCTCTGTGTCTTCGGCGAGCAGCGCCTCGATGTACGCGAGCGCGCTGCTGCGAACGGAGTGATCCGGAATCTCACGGATATCCGCAAAGCGACGCCATCCCTCCTCTTCGATCGGCTTGCGATCCTTCTTCTTTGCACGTTCTCCAGTCAGTGCTGCCACCACCTGATCGCCGACATCAATCACCGCCTGAGGCGACGCGCTCACCGAGTTGTTCAGCAACACGACACCAAAAGGCGGATCGAGCGAGATCGTCCAGTAGTTGGCGAATCCCGGCACATGACCCGCGGCCCGCAGTCTGGGCTGCTTGCGATCACCGAATCCGGTCAACAACAGACGCGTCGACGTGTTTGACAGCAGCTTTCCTTCGAAGATGGCGCGTGAGAGCTTCGCAAGATCCCCAACACTGCTGGAAAGCCCGCCGGCGGTGTATCGCACGGAGACCGGAAACTGATCAATCACTGCATACGCACCGTCGGCGTTTCGCCGGTGGCCATTGGCGTACGTTTCGCCATCGAGCACATCAGCGCCATGCAGATGCGTCTCCGTCATGCCCGCCGGTTCAAATACAAGCGTCTCAAACGCCTGCTCGAGCGCCATGCCCGTCACAGCCTCGATAACGCCGCCGAGCTGCATGTAGCCGTAGTTGCTGTAGCGCGTCTGTGTTCCCGGTTCGACGATTGGCCCGACATCAACGAGCGAGTCCAGCAGCGCCAGCGCGCTTCCATTGTGGTCATACTCAACACCGGCGCCGATCGGATCATCCGCCGATCGCTCCCGCGGCAGGCCCGAACGAAACACCAGCAACTGACGAATCGTGACAGTGTCTGCCCATTCGGCATCCAGGCCCGGCCGATACTTCGCGATGGACGCGTCAAGCTCGATGCGACCTTCGTCCACCAGCCGCAGAATCGCGGCCTGCGTTACGACCTTTGTCAGGGAAGCGATTCGAAAACGCGTCTGTGAGTCGATGGCTGCGCCACCCGGCTCAGTCGTGCGCCCGCCTGCTGCATACTGAGGCCCGGTCCCCGCGCCGATGATCGCCGCGGCGCCGTGCAGTTCGCCGTCCTCATACGCCTCCTGGATGATGTCCACCGCCCGGGACTCTCGAGATTGCGCATCCGCCTGCTGGCAGCCGAGCGCCGCGACACTCATCGCCATGCCCATTACTGCGATTGCAATCCGGCTCGTTCGAGCTGAGGGAATGCCATTCATGCTGTGTCCTCGCGTGGATCGAATTCAACTCATCTGACGTGCGACAAGGGCACGCGCCAGATGTTCAGTGTTCCATTGGCATCGCCGGGCGCCGGTCGTCCACTTGTGAAGTAAAGCCAGTCGCCGTCCGGGCTCACGCACGGGCTGCCATCGATCGCTCGCGAGTTGAATGAAAGATGCTTGGCCGGCGACCAGGTGTCGCCTTCGCGATGCGTGATGAAAAGATCCGATGAGCCGATGCATTTCGGATCGCCGATGCGTACAAAGATGATCGCCGAGCCATCTGCTGTGATGAACGCATCATGCTCCCGAGCGCGTGTGTTCACCGTGTCCGGAAGTCTCTGAGGCTCGCCCCAGCTTCCGTATCGCGGCGGCGCGACCAGGATCTCCCAGTCACCATCAATCTGACGCGTGAAACAGAGTTCACCCGAAGCCGAGAGCGTGGGATATGCCTCCGGCTCATCGGAACTCAGATGCGGCTCCAGCTCCACCGGCGGCGACCAGCCTGCTCCCATCCGTCGAGTCACATACATGTCCTCGTCAGCAACGAAGACGAATGTGTTTTCATCCGGCGACATCGCGCCATCGCCCGCATTCAATCCTGCGACAACGCCGCCGACAGGAGTCACATCTCTCCAGATGCCGACACCCTTCCGCCATGCGATGATGCGCGTCTCGCGAAACGACGGATCCAGTGCTTCGGTGGCGATGAGCGTCTCGCCGCCGTCAGTAAAGGTCGTGTTGAAGACGGTCGTATCGGTCGAGATCTTGCCTCGCCCGACGAGTTCAGGCTCGGGCGACGCGATGCGAGCGCGATGCAGATCCTGATACGTGCCGTCCGCTGAGTTGCCAAAGCCCGTCCAGATCTCACCGGATGATGGATCGGCCACCATCATGCCGCTCGAACGCATCGCCGGTCCATGCTCCGGATCATCCAGCGCCCGCCAGATCACTTCGTCGCCGGACAAACTGATGCTGACAAGCCCGGGCACAGACGTGCGGCCATCGGCAGTGCCGCACCAGACGATCAATCCGCCTGAAGCGCCGTCAAAGCAGAAGGCCGGATTGCGTCGCCCGGCGGGCGCATCGTCCTGAGCAAACGCATGCTGCGTCCACGTCGGATCATCTGCTCTCAGATCAATGGACCAGACATCATCGACGAATCGAAAGGGATTCTCCTGATCAACGGGCATGGCCTGCCCGCTGAAGACGATCATCCGACCGGAATCCTCCTCGAATCCATAGACATGGCCGTAGCGCGCTTCCGGTCCTTCACCATCAAGCTCGCGCCAGACAACTACGCCCTCGTCATTCGCTTCACCGATCCACGTATCCCCGAACATGCGGCCATTCATCGCGCCGCCGAAGACGCAGAATCGATCACTTACCGGATCATGCGCAAACGCGTGCAGCGCCCGCGCCGAAGGCGCAGCATCCTGCTCGACCAGCTCGAAGACAAGCGCATCATCTTCAAATCGAACGCGATGAAGATCCGCGTTGCAGTTGAACCCGCCGTCGTAGCCGCCGAAGGTGTATGCGACATCCGCACCCGGCTGATGTGCGACACGCTTTGATCCATTGCCGCTCGGCGCATCGCCTTCGACGCGCAGCGATGCCCAGGTCTTCGTCTCAAGGTCGAACGCCCAGGCGTCTTCAAGCGGGCGCATTTGCGGGTGATAACCGGATCCGCCGAAGAGCAGCAGTCGATCGCCCTTTTCATCGAGGATGAATGCCGCATGCTCGCGCGCATCGGGCCCCTGCCCTTCCGTCCATTTGGCCTCGGTCGTCCAGATATCGGCATTCGCTGCGCAGGCGATCGCACCGAAGGCGCACGCGCCGACCATCGTCGCGCGCAGGCTGAATACATGTTTCTTCGCAACAGGCATGCTCATCTTCACTCCTTCGCGCCGGGCGGCGACATCATGACAGCCAGCTCTATCAACTTCTTTCCGGAGCCGGGCTCGCCTCTTCCAAGCAAATCGCGAGCTCGCATGATCAACTCGTTCAGTTCCTGCAGTTCCTGTGGCGTCAGCCACCCATTCTGCACACCTGCATGCGTATCTCTTGCAGGCCCTCGCGTCACGGCCTTGCCGCTGCGCGCCGAACGTGCAAATCCCTCGGCCGCGTGCCTTGCAAGGCTCTGCACCATGCGATTCAGGGCATCAACTGCTTCCGGACGATCGCGTTGGTAGATGAATTTGGGATTGGGCGCCGCCTGATACATCCGTGCAGGACGCCTTGAAGTCGGCAACTCCCCCACATCCCGGAGCAGCCCCGCCTCGACGAGCATCTCCAGATGGCGATAGAGCGAGCCCGCCCGCCTGCCGATGCGACGAGCCGCCTCGCGAATCGTCATGGGCCCGTCTCCCCAGGCGAACGCGCTGTACAGGGCGAAACGGGTGGGATCGGCCAGCAGACGGAATGCTTCGACATCGGAGATCTCGCAGGACTCCGAGCCGGTCCAGCCGCCGACCACGTCAGTTGGTGATACGTTCATAATCTGCAGCTCCTCGCTTGCGCAGATTACTACAGCCTGACGACTCCACGGTTTCACTCCGTGCCGCGACTTTTCACTCAGGAAATTCGTTGCCTGCCGTCACGTGTGACTGGTACCGTTTGCCCGCCGGCCGTCGGCGCCCGCATGCACAGGCGGGAGGCCCGGCGAATGGCTCATTGCTGCCACAGGATCGCTCCTGACTCCGCCGCATTGAACCCGCGCCCTTCAGTCTGATCTGTCGCTGTGCACGGACATTGGTGCGAGGAAAACCATGACCAATTCGATTTCTTCCAGGCGTTGGCGCGCGCATTCCCTGCGGCTGGCCCTCATCACGCTTGCCTCATTCCTGACTGGATCCCCTGCAATCGCGGGCGAGCCGTATGTGCTCGTCTCCAACCATTTCAATGGCGACTCCGTATCGCAGTATTCGCTGGACGGCACGTGGCAGGGCTACTTCGTAGCGCCAGGCAGCGGCGGCCTCTCACGCGCGGTCGGCATCCAGATGGGGCCTGATGGACATCTGTACGTCTCATCCGAAGGGACCGGGCAGATACTTCGGTACGACGGCCAGACTGGCGCATTTGATGGTGTGTTCGCTGACGACGACCGGCTTGCAGGTGTGGGCTACATCGCCTTCGGCCCTCACGGGGATCTCTACGCAAGCGCGGTGAACAACAACGAAGTGCTTCGTATTGACCATGCGAGCGGCAGCATCGTCAGCACGATCGCCACTGGAGGCGGACTGAATGGCCCCGACGGGTTCGTATTCAATGGGGCTGGCGAGTTGCTCGTCTCGTCCTACTTCACCAACTCAATCAAACGCTACGACGTCAACACCGGACAGCATCTCGGAGACCTCGTCGCCGCAGGCGGCTTGGTTCGACCGCTGCATCTCTCAGTCGTGGGCAGCGAACTGCAGGCCGTCAGCCAGGGAACGAACTCGATTCGCAGATATGCAATGGACACCGGCGCCTATCTCGGCGATGTGATCAGCGCGGGC
>JAULKQ010024638.1:0-32957 GCA_032356285.1 Smithsoniella earleae | reverse complement strand
GAAGCCCGAGCACGCGCACGGGTCGATCACCGAGTGCTTCCTTCATGTACGCCGCCCAGATGGGCGCGGCGGCACCACCGCCCGTGACGCGCCGCCCGAGGGGTCGACTCCCGTCGTAGCCCATCCATACGACCGTCACGAGATCTGGAGTGAACCCGGCGAACCAGACGTCCTTCGAGTCGTTCGTCGTGCCGGTCTTGCCGCCGGCGGGTCGCTCGATCTTCTTTGCGTTTCTGCCCGTGCCCTCCTGGACGACGGTCTGGAGCATGTCGTTCATGATGCGCGCGGTTTCGGGACGCATGACCGGCAGGAAGCGGGGACGCGTCCCCGGGAACTCCACGGTGTTGCCGTCTCCGTCCGTCACGGCTGTGATGAAGACCGGTTCGAAGCGTCGACCCTCGGCCGCGAAGATGCCGTACGCCCGCGCAAGTTCGAGGGGTGTCACCTCGCTACTGCCGAGTACGATCGACAAGTGCCGGGCGAAGCGTGTTTGGAAGCCGAAAATGTCGAGGTAGTTCCGCAGCGGGCTGATCCCAAGGGTGCTCGCGAGGCGCACCGTCACGGAGTTCATCGACTTGGCGAGGGCTTTCCGCAGGGGGACCGGACCGTAGTACTTGTCGCTGAAATTCTTCGGGCTCCAGAGACCACGAGCGCCGTTCGGGAGTGAGATGGGGGCGTCGAGGAACATCGAGTCCGGACGAAAACCGCGGTCGATCGCTGCGGCGAACACGAACGGCTTGAACACCGATCCCGGTTGCCGGCGCGCGAGCACCGCTCGGTTGAACTCGCTGCGTTGATAGTCGACGCCGCCGACCATCGCCTTGACGAGTCCGGTCTCCGGTTCGATCGACACGATCGCGCCTTCGACTTGTGGCTTCTCGTCGAGGGCAAAGGTGGCGACTCCTGCCTCGTTCGTTCCGAGCGGATCGACGGCCACGACGTCGCCGGCTCGGAAGAAGTTCGGCCGCAGCGCGCCGCGCGCGGCGACGAGGTTCTCTGCCGCGACGATGCCGGTCTCCCACGGGGTACGGATCTCCAGTCCCGCGTTCTCGCCGCGTGAAATCACCTTGGTGACGATCGCGTTCTGGATGCCGCTCTTCGGATGAGTCGGCTTTTGACGTTGCAGATAGCGGTCGTACTCTGCGGGCTGGAGGTGGTCGATCGACACGCGCATCCGATGGCGCTTCTCGGCGCTGGCGAGGCCCTCGATCAGCGCGGCCTGGGCCTGGCGCTGCATCTGGAGGTCGACCGCCGTGTGTACGCGGTACCCGCGGCTCGCGAAGCCCTCGCCGAAGTGCGCGGTGAGGAGTCGGCGTACGTGCTCCACGTACCACGGGGCGATCGTGTAGGTGCCGATCCGCCGACCTTCGATGAGGAGCGGCTCTTCGAGGGCGGCGCGGTACTCCTCGGCAGTGATCAGATCTTCTTCGAACATGCGACGGAGCACGTAGCGTTGCCGCTGGCTCGCGCGTTCGAAGTTCGTGTAGGGGTTGAAGCGACTCGGAGCCTTCGCCAGCCCGGCCAAGAGCGCCGACTGCGCGATCGAGAGATCGGGCACATCGACGCCGAAGTACGTCTGGGCTGCGGCGACGAGTCCATAGGAGCCGGCGCCGAAGTAGATCTCGTTCAGATACAGCTCGAGGATCTGCTCCTTGCGGAATTTGGACTCGAGTTGCCGCGCGAGAATGACCTCCTTCAGTTTCCGTTCGTAGCTTCGTTCCGGCGAGAGCAGGAGCTGCTTCACGACCTGTTGGGTGATCGTGCTCGCCCCTTGGACGATCTCTTCCTGTTGCCAGTTCGCTACGAAGGCGCGAACGATCGCCTGGAAGTCGACGCCCGTATGCTGATGGAACTCCGTGTCCTCCGCTGCGAGGAACGCGTCTCTCACGTGGCGAGGTACGTCGAAGATCGACAGTGGATAGCGCCGCTCCTCGAAGAACTCGCCGATGAGCGCACCGTCGCTGGCATAGACGAGCGTGGCAGCCGGCGGGCGATACCGCTGCAGCTCTTCGATCGGCGGCAGGTCCTGCGCGAGCTCGCGATACAAGAGGAACGCAACCGAGGCGCCGGCCACGATGAGGAGCGTCGTGGTCCAGAAGAAGAAGCGGAAGATCGCCCTCAGCACATTCTCTCTCTACTCGTGCGCGACGGCGGACGCACGGGAATTGGCTAGAGCCGGTCCTGCGGCTCGACGAGTGCCCGGCGCGGCCCGCTCGTCGTGCGGACGGTGACGACGACGGCGGCCAGGGTCGTCCGGTCCTGGCCCGAGATTTCTCGTCGAGAGAGGCGGCCGTAGGGGATTCGCTCTTGGAGGAAGAGCTTCTCGACCGTGGCCAGGCGCCGACGGGCGAGGTCTTCGATCTGAGCCTGGCTCACGGGCGGCGCATCCGCGAGAAGCTCCTGGAGCACCTCTTCCTCGTGTGGCTCGAGGTACCAGGAGCGACCTCGCACGCGCGCCTGCAGGGCCCGCCGGATGCGTTCCTTCTCGTCCGTGGCGCCGAGCAGGCGGAGCGCGCCCATGAGGCCTCCGCGGTCGTCGAGATTCTCGAGCACGGCCTTCTCCTTGAACCAGCGGCGATCCTGGAGCGATGCCGGCGCGGCGAGCTCGATGCGTAGGTTCGGGAAGCTCGCCACGGTCCGCGCGATCGAGCGGAGGCGTGAGTGGGCGTTCGGGCTGAGCTCACTTTGACCGGGCCTGAAACCGATCGTCGTCGGTGCGAGCGCGCCGCCCGAGCCTGGCGCTTCGTGCGCCGTCTGGATTGCATCCAGAACCGCCAGGTCGAACTCCTGGTCGAGGCCGTCGAGACGCGGGACGCGAACGCGAATGTCGCCGTTGCGATCCCGGAGGAGCTTGAACGCGGCCGACAGCGGCATGCCGAGTGGCCCCGTCTGTCCGAGATCCTCCGTCCAGGGATCGATGACCGGTCGGTTCAAGATGAGAAGGGTATCGGCGTTCCACCCCTCGGGCGCTCGCGTGAGTTCGGCGACGAACGATCCACGGCCGTTCGTGAAGCGGTACGGTACCTTCAGACGTTCGAGGTAGGGTCCTGTCAAGTATAGAGGGATCTCCTCTGCCGCGATCTCGAGTCCCCCGAACTCGGACGCTTCGTGAGCCCGCACCTCGACCAGTCCCAGATCGGCCCCGTAGCCTTGGAGGAAGATCTCCTGGGCCGAGAAGGGAAGGGGTTTGATTTCGGTTGCCGTGCCGGTGATCTCGCTCACGTCGAACGTGAGGGGCGGCTCGGCGGAATCGTCCTCGAGTCGGATGTGCCCCCGCACCACCGCGAGCCGGCCGAGCGTTACGGGACGAAGGATCTCGTCCAGGGTCAGCGGTGCCTTCGGTTCGTCTTGCTCGCGCTCGCCCGTCTCTGAATCGTCGTTCTCGATCGGGGCGTCTTCGCCGGCCGTCGTCGCCGCCCCCTCGGGCTCCGGCGGCTCGATCGATGGCACGACCCAGCCGTCCTCGTCGAGGCCGATGTGTACGAAAGGGGCGGTCAGCGTCGCATCGAGGTTCCAGCGTCGCGGCGGAGTTCGCCCGCGCTTCGTCCGTTTCGGAGCGGGCGCGTTGACGCCAAAGTCGACGCGGGCCGCTCCGAACGTGAAGACCTCGAGCAGGTCCGGGCCTTCGTCTTCGGGCAGGAGCTGTCCGTCCGGGCCGATCCTCGGTCGCACGTACGGGCGGGTGACGGTCGGACGATCCGTCGCGGTCGAAGGGGGAGCCTCAGCCGTTGGCGCCGGCTCCGGCGGGGGCGCGCTGTCGCCCGCCGGCGGAGCCGTCGAGGCGCTCTCCCGCCGCTCTTTCTCGAGGAGAGCGAGCTCGTCCTGCGGTATGGCTACCGAGGCGCCGATGACCGAAATGATGCCGTTCACGCCGAAGCCGGCCGAGCCCGGCTCGAGCAGTACGTCGAGGTTCGCCGATACGCGCCCGCTCTGGATGAGGCGGGCCCCGGCGAATCCGATCTCGTGTGCGAGTGACGACAGATCGACCTCGCTTGCCGAAAGCTTCCCTTCGAGGCGCGGCTCTTCGTACGAGGTGCGCACCGACCCTTCGAACTCGGCGCTGCCCAGCCCGTGTTGAAAGGTCGCCTTGATGGGCGACCAATGCGAGCGGGGCCCCAGGTTCTCGCCGCGGATCGTGGTGACGAGTGCGATCGCGTCTTCGGGATCCTTGGAATCGTCGGAAGCTTCCGGATCCTCCGACTCGTCGGCGCGCGTCGGATCGGGGATCCGAAGCTGCGCTCCGGTTGCGTCAAAGCGATCGACGGACCACCGCCAAGGCCGCACCTCGTCCTCGTCTCGCAAGCCCCGCTTCTTTCTCCGCTCGTCGGCCAGAGAGGAGAGAACCGTGGAGCCGATCTGCGCTTCGGGGGCGAAGGTCGCTCCGCGCAGAACGAGGGAGCGCACGTGCAACCTTCGCCGGTTCAGGTCGAGCCCCGCGATGTCCGCGATCGCGTTTCGCACTTCGACCGATGGCGTCGTGCGGTCCGGTGTTTGGATCTTCGCGTCGCGGAGGCGCGCGAACCCACTGAGCATGTTGCGGTGGTCGGCCTCGAGCACGTATCGCAGATCCGCTTCCAGCCGCCCGGAGAGCGAGTCGATCCCGAGCTCCGGCATGCGCTTCAGAACCCGCGCGACCGGAAGGTCTTCCGCCTTGACGTCGGCCATCACCGTCAGTCCGTCCTCGCGGAGGGCCCAGTGTCCCGTCGCCTTCAGATTGCCGCCTTCGAAGCTCGCATCGAGCCGCAGGTTCGTCGCCGCGCCGAGCTGACTCGTTCGCCGCCGCGTCGCGGTGACCTCGGCCTCCTGAATCCTCACCTCGATGGGCTGCTTCGTCGTCCCGAGGGCTCGGAGCTTCAAGAGGCTGTCGCGGATCGCCAACCGGTCGACTTGGACCGTCCATTCGGGCGGTAACGTCTTGGGGCTGCCCGGCGCTCCGAGTGCTTCGAGGCTCGGCACGAGATTCGGTGCCTCATCGAGCTCGATCACGGCGCCTTCGAGGGTGAGCTCGCGAATGTGGAGGCGCTTGTGGATCAGCGGGAACCACTGAAGATCGAGGCGTGCTCGGTCGGCGACAATCGGCGTGCCGAGCGACAATCCCTCGCCGGGGATTCGAGTGACGAGGCCCTCGAGTGTGATGACCGCATCGAGCGGTTCGAAGCCGACGCGGGTGACGCGAACAGGTGAATCCAGTGTCTGGGAGAGCCAACGCTCCGCCGTTGGTCGGACACCGAACGACGCGGCCCAGTACGCGGCCGTGGCGAGCAGTGCGAGGAAGATCCACTTCTTGAGCCGGCGTCGTCGTCGGCCGCGTGGACGCGGTTCCGCTTCGGGCTTCTCCGCCTCGGGCGCGGGCTCGTCGTCGTGGCTCATCGGTATCTGGAACGGTCGCGGATTCTCGGGCCCGAGTCCAGAAATGCCACGCCCGGCGGTGAGGTCAACCAGCCGGACCAGGGGGGCAAGAACCTCAGCGTGTGCCTGCGCCGCGCTCGAGGGATCGCTTCGTGAACAAGCTCTCGGGGAGCCCTTGGTCGTACTGAACCTTCGAGATGTCGACGACGGTGTGGGTGCCTTCCGTCGGTTGTCGCATGACCATCTGGTGTGCCGTCGGGATCTTGCCGACGGATTCGATTCGTCCGAGCTCGAGCCGCTTCGACGGTTCGTCGCCGCCTTCGAACTCCATGCCACGGAGCACCAGATCATCAGCGGCGAGAGCGATGACGATTCGGTCGTAGCCGACGTCGCGGGTGGTTGGGATCAGCTCGATGCGGTGCGCCGGGCGCCCGTCGACCTCGGTCGGTTCGAGCAGTCGCGCGGTCGCGTCGTTCGCGGTCCACTCGAGCACGTCGGTCAGCAACTCCATGTCGCGGAAGCTGAAGTCCGTCCCCATGAAGGACTCGTCCCGGACGCTCGACGTGATCTTCCGCACGCGTCTCAGCTCGGGGAGGTACAGCCATTGGTCGGCATCACGGTCGCCGTACTGGAACTGCAAGAACGCCGTCCCTCGAATCTCCGGGGGCGCTTCGAAGACCGCGAGGACCTTCTCGTCGCGGTTCTCGTCGCGCAGCGTTCGCATCGATAGATCACGAAGGCGCTCGCCGCCGCGGCGGTCGTGGATCACGATTCGCATCTGCCGGCTACGATCGCGCCAGTTGCGCTCCGTCTGGTTCAGCTGGTGCACACGGTCGAGGATGTCTCTCCCGCTCTCGGAGCGAGCCTCCGAGGCCGTTAGAAGTGCGGCGACCGCGACGGCGACGAAAACGACTGCATTTGAGACACCTCGCGTCATCCAGGCTCGCGGCTACCAGAGACCAACCCGGTGGTTCAAGGGATGGAATGACGTGCAAAAAATTCGGTCCGTTCGTTTGACAGTCTGCGGAACGATCTCGGCTGCTTTCGGTCAGCGCGGCTCGCACTGCTCGCTGGGATGGGATGCGGGTCCTACAGCGATGTTCAAACGTCCGCGCAGCCAAGAGACGGCGGCCCGAGATTCCGGTGCCCCCTGGGACCGACTCACCGCTGGCTACCGATTCTTCGTCGTGGAGAGGCCGGTGGACGCCCGAGAAGCGCTCGATGTTCGACGAGTCGTCTACGAGGAGAAGCTCGGACACGCGATCGAGGTTCCCGACGAGATCGACGACCGCGCGTGGCTTCTTGCCGCGGAGCATGTCGATTCGGGTCAGATCGTGGGTGCGATGCGGCTCGTCCCGAGCGATCGTGGTGCGCTCGAATGCGAGCAATTCTTCGATCTACCCTTGCGACTCCAGAGGGGCCTCTCCGTCGAGATCACGCGCTTCTCGGTACTTCGGCGGCATCGCCGCAGGCCCGACTCTCTTCCGCCGGTTTCGCTGGGGCTGTTTCGTCTCTCGACCGATGTGTGTCGTGCGCTCGAAGCCCGCTGGGTCGTCATCGCCTCCGGACCCGACCAGATCGACACGTATCGATGGCTCGGGTTCGAACGCACGGGGATCATCTCGCAGTACGAGACCCTCGGGGGTGCGCCGCACGAGCTCCTGTGGCACGACTTCGAGAAGCTCGGCAGCTTCGAGGCGCATTCGTTGCACGAGTTCTTTGGCCCGTATCCGCGCCCGGAGATCCGGCTGACGACGCCACTGCCCGAGCCCGGTGAGTGGTTGCGGCGGATGCGGCGCGGTCGGACGGCAGCGGCGGGGAGCGAGGAGTGAGCGGCTCGGGCGAATCCCGGCCGCTTCTCCGCACGTACGGCAGCTTCATCCTACGTCACCGGTGGGCCGTCCTGATCGTCATGGGGGCGATCACTCTCGCCCTGGGCGGCGCGATTCTCCGCCTCCGCCTCGTCGTGGATCCGGACCGACAGCTTCCCCAGCAGCACCCGTTCATCGTGGCGTTGAACGAGGTGCATGAGGTGTTCGGCGACAAGAATCTCGTGGTCGTGGGACTCGTTCCGCGCGACGGGAAGGTCTACACGCCGCGGTTTCTCGCGAAGGTCGTCGAGATCACCGAGCGGATCGCAGCCATTCCCGGTGCGAATCGCAGCCTGATCCAGAGCATCGCCGCGCGCCACGTGAAGGCGATCCGAGGCACCGAAGAGGGGATGGAGGTCGAACGAATCCTGCCCGAGGTGCCGGTCGACGACCAGGGGGCCCGGGCGGTGCGAAGCCGCGTCGAGGCCAGTCCGATGTTCGTCGACACGCTCGTCGCGCGAGACGGAAGTGCGGTCGCCATCCAGGCGAGCTTCGAGCTCACGCCGGAGATCCAGGGCTATCGTCAGTTGGAGGACGCGATTCGCGCGACACTTCGGGAGAGCTCGGACGGCAGCTTCGACTACCATCTGTCGGGAGTGGCGGTCTTCCTCTCCCAGCTCAGTCTCTACACGGCGCGCATCGCGTACACGTTCCCTCTCGCACTCCTCGTAATCGGGCTCGTGCACTATCACGCGTTTCGAACCCTCCAGGCTCTCTTCCTTCCGATCCTGACCGCGTTGCTCTCCGTCGTTTGGGCGCTCGGTTTCATGGGCGTGGTCGGGGTTCCGCTCGACCCGTTCAACATGACGACACCCGTTCTCATTCTTGCGGTGGCGGCGGGGCACGCGGTGCAAATCCTGAAGCGATTCTACGAGGAATTCGCCGTTGCGGGGGATGTCGATGCGGCGGTGGTTCGTTCCATGTCCCGTGTGGGACCGGTCATGATCTCCGCCGGGGTCGTGGCGGCGCTCTCGTTCTCGTCGTTGGTCACGTTCCAGACGGCGACGATCCGCACGTTCGGGCTCTTCACGGCGTTTGGGATCTTGGCGGCGCTCGCGATCGAGATGACGATCATCCCCGCCGTTCGTTCGATCCTGCCGCCGCCCGGTGGTCGCGAGAAAGCGCGTGAGGCCGAGGGGCACCCCTGGATCGATGCACTGCTCGACCTCCCGGCGCGGTGGTCGCGGTCTCCTCGGGAATCCTTGCGCGTCGTGGTCGTGGCGTCCTGTGTCGTCGTCGTGTGCGCGGTCCTGACCCTGCGGGTGAACGTCGGCATGAGTCTGAAGCGACAGTTCTGGGCGAGCGACCCCGTGCGCCAGGACGACGCGGTGATCAACGACAAGTTCGCCGGCACGAATACTCTCATCCTTACGGTGGAGGGGGCCGAGGAGGGCTCGTTGCAGGAACCCGGGATCATTCGCGCGATCGATCGGATCGAGCGAAGTCTGGAAGGGGAACCCGGCGTCGGCAAGGCGACCTCGTACGTAGACTTCCTCGCGCAGATGCACGGGGCGATGAATGCGGATGTGGAGGATGCGGGCGCACTCCCCGGCTCCAGGCGTCTCGCCGCGCAGTACTTGTTCCTCTACGGGCTCTCGGGAGGAGCCGACGACTTCGATTCGATCATCGACCCGACCTACACGATCGCGAAGGTCCGCTTCCTCGTTCACGAGGACAGTACGAGCTACGGCCATCGTCTGATCGAACGTGCACGCGAGCTCGTGCGTGACCACGTGCCCGAAGGCTTCTCGGTACGCTATACGGGAACGCTCGCGTCGACGGCTGCCGCAACCGAAGTGATGGTCGACGGGAAGATCCGAAACATCGGACAGATCGCCCTCATCACCTGGCTCGTCGCTTCTCTGCTGTTGCGATCCCTGGCCGGGGGCGCGCTCGTCGTCGTGCCGCTCGCGTTCGCGGTGGCGGTCAACTTCGGCGTCATGGGTCTTCTCGGAATTCCGCTCGACTCGTTCACGTCGGCGATCGCGGCGATGGCGGTGGGCATCGGTGCGGACTACGCGATGTACTATCTCTTCCGTACACGCGAAGAGCTACGCTCCGGACGGTCGCTCGAGGATGCGATCTCCGTGGCGCTCTCGACCTCGGGCAAGGCGATCGTGTTCGTCTCCACGGCGATTGCTGCAGGGTATGCGACTCTTTGTCTGTCCGGGTTCGGAATTCACATTCGGCTTGGATCGATGGTCGCACTTGCCATGGTGACCTCTTCGGCCGCTGCGCTGCTCCTCCTGCCGGCGGCCCTCACGCTGCTGCGACCGAGATTTCTCTCGAAGGACGTGGTCCCCGCCGCGCGAGTGACTCCAGAAGCGGTCGAGCGAGTCGCGTAATTCTACTCTAAAGTTCCGTTGTCGCAGTGCCGATTGTCCCCTCGGAAACCCCGCGGCCATGCACATCTCGGTAGCGCCGCGGCGCGTCTCCGTGAGGGCCGTGGCGAAGTCCAATCTCAGCAGAACTCGACCGAGTCACGAACGGCGCAGCGTTCGTGGACGACGGGAACGCGACCGGATTGCTCAGGTCGACGCGGTTCTGCTGAAGCTTCACGACCTGATTCACGCCGGAGCACGGAGCGGGAGCAGATCCGGCAGATCAACGCGTTCGCGGTCGAAGAGCTCGACGTCGACTTCAGCAGTACGTATCTCTGGAATCCCGATCGAGAAGTGTACTACCTCGCGGGGAACGTCGGTGCTTCCGAGCACGTTCTGCGGGAGTTTCCCGAGGTGGAGTTCCCGAGGGGAAGTATTCCGGTGCTCGATGTTCTCGAGCCGGGGCACGTGATCGAGGTCGCCGACCGAGACGAGCAGGAGCTCTTCCCACCCGTCCTTCTCGCGAGCCTCAACGTGAGCTCCCTCCTCTGCGTGGGGATCGACGGCCGCGACGGCGTCGTGGGCGCGCTGACGTACGGCTATCGCGAACGTCGAGGGGCGTTCAGCTGGCGGCAGAAGAGACTCGCCGCCGGCATCGCCCGGGTCAGCTCCAAGATCATCGACAATGCACGCCTCATGGAGAGCTACCGACGGGCGAGTGAGCTCAAGTCCGAGTTTCTCGCAACCTTGAGCCATGAGCTCCGAACGCCGGTCAACGTCATCCTGGGAATGGCCGAGATGCTGTGCGACGAGATCGCCGACGAGCCTCTCGCCGATCTCGTTCGAACGATCGACCGCCAGGGCCACACCCTAGCGAGCATGATCAACGATCTTCTCGACCTTTCGGCGATCGAGGCCAATCGAATCGCCCTCGCGCACGATCCGTTCGACCCGAGGCTCATGGTGCAAGAGACGATCGCGGCTTGGACGGATACGGCTCGGGAGAAGGGGCTCGAGTTGTCGGCGTCGATCTCGGACTCCGTGCCGGAGACCCTCGTGGGGGATCCGCGGCGAGCTGGCCAGGTTCTATCGAACCTGATCGGCAATGCTCTCAAGTTCACGGACGAAGGTTCGGTCGAGGTGCTCGTTCGAGAGGCGCAGAGCGATGATGGGTTCTCCGTTCTCGAGTTCTCCGTGAGCGACACCGGGATCGGCATCTCGCCCGAGGGCCAGAAGAAGTTGTTCGAGGCGTTCGCCCGCGTTCACGCCGAATCCCACCGGCACTACGGCGGCACCGGGCTGGGGCTGGCGATCTGCAAGCGCTTGACCGCGCTGCTGCACGGCGAGATCGAGGTGAAGAGCACCGTGGGCCAGGGCAGCACCTTCCGGTTCACCGCTCGGCTCGATCGGCCCCCCTCACGCACGATGTCGGATGCGGGTCGCCGCGACGGGAGCGCACACGGCGCGGCGCGCGGCGAGGACGGGAGACGTACCGGGGCGAGCTCCGCCTGACCTCGAGTGCGAGCCTCCACGGGGCGAGCCCCGCTCTCCCGTTCGTTCGCTTCTGCGGGGTCGATCGGGTACCAGTTCGGCGCGCCCACGCCGCGCTTTCGTTGCGCGGGCGACGGAGAGTCTCGACTCGTGCGCGCGGTACTTCGTGGAGAAGGGGGCCGTCGCCGGCTCGCTGCCGGCGTTGCTCCGATCTGGGCATTGATCGCACTCGTCGCCGGGAGCGCGGGCGCTGCCGGCATCGAAGCGCCCCTCATCGGCGGCCGGTTCGAAGGCTACGGTATCGTCGCATTCGACGATTCGAGCCCGCGTCAACGCCCGTTGGCACGCTTGGACCTGAGTGCCCAACAGGAGATCGACCACAGGTTCAGCTGGTACATCTCTTTCGTCGGCCGATGGGGCGGTGCGCCGGAGAACCCGCGGGTCGGCGCGTTCGCACTCGACCGTACGTTCCAGAATTACTCGCCGTCACTCGAGTTCGGAGAGAGCTACGTCGACTTTCGCGGGGACCGAATCGATCTCCGGATTGGCCTCCAGAAGTTCTTCTGGGGACAGCTCGACTCGATTCAGCCGAACGATCTTCTGAGTCCTCGCGAGTACGAGGATCCGTTCCTGTTGGACGCCGTCGATCGAAAGATCGCCGTGCCGGCCCTTCGATCGATCTACTACGCCGACGTCCCCGACGGGTTCGACGATTGGCTCGCCGAGCCTACCTTCACGTTGGTTTGGCAGCCCATCTCGGTGCCGTGGCGCTTTCCGCTTCTGGGCGAGCGTTGGTATCCGCCGACCGGGACGGCCGCCCCCTCCATCGAAGTCTCCTCGGGGGACGACCTTCCGGGGTGTCCGTGCCGGATCGACGTCCGCCAGGAAACGGTCAACGCTCCCGCGCCGGCTCGGCGCTTCGACAACGGAAACGTGGCCGTTCGCATGGCGGCACGTGTCGGCGACGTGGATTGGAGCATGATGTTCTGGGACGGGTACGATACGTCGCCCGCCTTCGAAGTTCCGATCCGTCTCACGCTCGGAGCCCCGGGCGACGATGGCCGCACGATCGGCGTCGCCGATACGCAGGTCCGTCCGGCCTACCGTCGATTCCAAGCGATCGGCACGGACTTCGCGTTCAGCATCGACCGCTTCACGATTCGCGGTGAAGGGAATTGGCGCTTTCGCCGGCCGTATTCGATGGACCTCGGCGACGTCGCGGATCGAGTTCTGGACGATCCCGCGAAGCGCCAGGCCTTGCTCGATCGTCAGACGATCGTGGAGCCCGCGTTCGTCCAGCGAGACTCGCTCGCGTGGGGACTGGGTGCCGACACGATCCTCGCGGGCACTCTCTCGATCCTCGAGGTGTACCAACTCGTCATCTTGAACAACGACCAGCCACTTCTCGTACAGAACGTCGACACGAGACTGGCGGCGAACCTCTCGCGCGGATTTCTGCGCGACCGGATGGAAGCCGAGCTCATCGGCATCTGGGGCATCGAATCCAGCTATGGACTGGTCCGCGCCACCGTCGGCTACGATGTCGTCGACGGGGTCGAGCTCTACCTGGGTGCTCTCGGCATCTGGGGCCGCGAGCGGTCGCTGGTGGGACAGTTCCGCCGAAACAGCGAGCTGTTCGGCGGCGTCCGCTACTACTTTTGAGCCGGAGGTGGTGGCGGCCGGCTCCATTTGCTGCGGCGAACGCATTATTGACGAATCGTCAATAATCGGGATACGCCCTGGCGACCGATATGTGGGTTGTGCGGTTTGACGCAGTCGGTCAGGCTCCGAGGACCGAAGTACGAACCAAAGTAGGAGGAAAACATTGGGAAATCGAGTCTTCGTCGCGGCGAGCGTCGCCGCGATTCTGTCGTCGTACGCCGCAATGGCCGGGGCTGCGTGTGAATCCGTGGAGGGGACGCCGATCGTGCTCCGCTCCGCGAGCGATACCCGGATCATGCAGACGCACCGCAGCTCGAACGATGGGGCGGCCGGCCTCATTTGGCTGAAGCGCGGACCGCATGTGCGCGGCATCGTCGGCTTCGATCTCACAGGGGTCGACCTCGACGAGATCGGCTGTGCCGCGCTGGAGCTCACGGTCTACGATGGCAAACCGACGAAAAACGGATCGTGGTTCTCCGCCCACCGGATGAATGCCGGGTGGGTGGAGGGGAACCAGTCGTTCAACCGACTGCGCGTGAACGGGACGCAGCTCGGCTCCCACGGCGGCACAGGGGAGGGCACGACGTGGGACTGTCGGGTCGACGCGGACCTCGCAAGCGGCGGGACGAGTGACTGCTCGACCGGGGATCGCTGGCTCGGCGGCGAAGACTGCGGCGGGGGCCCCTGCTACAGCCCATCGACGGACGACTATCTCTGGGCCGACAAGGAGGACCCCTTCCTTTCCTTCGACGTGACGTCGGACGTCGTGAACGGAGGCGACGAGGTCTCGTGGCTCCTGAAGGTCCGCGACGAAACCTCGAAGTCCGGTTCGGTCAAGTTCTACACGCGTGATGGCGCCGCGTTCGTCGGCCTGGTCGACCCGGACGCCGGCGCCTCCGCGATCGACCTCGGGCCGCGGCTTCTTTTATATGATGGGGATGGTCCGACCGATCCGCCCTCCGAGGTCGGTAGCTCGCACCTCTGCTACGACCCGGCGATCTCGACCGGGACCGAAGAGTTCCCCCAAGTTCGTTCGCTTGCACTCGACGACGGGGATCCGCGGCTTTACGACGTGAAGCGCGTCCGCTCGCTCTGCGTTCCCGCGAGCGTCGAAGGAGCTCCGGACGCACCGAATCCAAGTGGGCGGATCTCGTATGACGTGCGCCGGTCGCCGGGGCAAACCAGGACGCCGGACCGGAAGGATGTCGCCGTGCACGATGCTCTCGGGAGCTTGGTGGTCGATGTTCTCGGAGTCGATGCGCTTCTCACCACCGCCACGATCGCGCGCAACGAAGTGCCGGCCGCACCCAGCGGCAACGCTCTTCACCTGTGCCACCGTGCGAAGGCCACGTCGTCGTCCGCCGATTTCTCCGAAGGAGTCCGCGTGCACGTCACCGACGAGTTCGAAGATCGAATCTACGATGTGAAGAAGCCGGTGCGTCTCTGCCTGGCGGCGGCCGTTGGTGGCGTTCCGCCCGCCGCACCCGACGCGCACGTCATGTGCTACAAGGTCGTCCGCGCGGACGGCGAGCCGAAGCACGAGAAGGTCATCGACGAGATCGCGACGGCAGATCGCTTCGGAGAACTGCAGCTCGACACCCGGGTCGAGGAGGAACTCTGCCTGCCGGCGGTCCTGGTCGACGAGGAGTAGCCCGGCACGTGGGACTCGGGCGGGGCGAAACGGGTCTTTTCAGGACCCGTTCCGCCCGTTCAGCCCGATTGGCTCTCTCGACAGATCCCCGAGAGTGCTAGAACGGTTGTTCGTCGGGCCCCTTTTCGCCGTCGGGAGGATGGTCGTCATGGAGTTGCGCTCTTTCGGAAACGTACTCGTCTCGCTTTGTCTGGTTTCGACCCTGGGGGTCGTCGGCTGCGGCAGCAGCGGCACCGACGCGACGGGTACGTCTGAGCCAGGTCCGACGGATCCGGGCCCCACGGATCCGGGTCCGACCGATCCGGGCCCCACGGATCCCGGCCCCACCGACCCGGACCCGACGGACCCGGCGCCGCCGGCGGAGTGTGAGGGCGTGGAGTACGAGAGTACTTTTGACGCCGTCCAGCAGGTCGTCTTCGAAGGATACGGCTGCACCAACTCGGGCTGTCACGGCAACGGGGCGACATCCGGTGGTCTCGACCTGTCGGCGGGGAACTCGTGGGCGAGCCTTCACGACGTGCCTTCGGCGATCAACGGCGAGCCGCGCATCCTGCCGGGTTCGGCCGCGCGCAGCGTCCTCTACCAGAAGGTCGCTGCTGCGACGCTCGGCGACGACGTGGCCGGGAGCCCGATGCCGGTCGGACTCTCGCCGCTTACCGAGAACGATCTGAACCTCGTGCGTTGGTGGATCTACGGTGGCGCGCCGGAAGACGGCGTGGTGATCGACGCGGAGCCGTATGTGAGCGGCTGCACGCCGGATCCGGTACCTCTCGAGATCAAACCCCTTCCGCATCCGGGCGAAGGCAAGGGCATTCAGCGCGAGATGCCGACCTTCACGCTGCCGGCGGGACTCGAGGTCGAGCGTTGCTTTGCGACGTACTTCGACGTTTGTGACGAAGTGCCCCCCGAGCTCGCCGGAGAGACCGGCGACAGCTTCCCGTTCTCCGCGCGTGAGCTTCGCATGGATCCCGGAAGTCATCACCTCATCCTGTGGCTTTCGTTCGTCGGATCGGATCAGCTCGATGATCCCGCGTACGGTGGATGGACGTGTGCCGGAGGCGCGTCGGCCGGCGAAACCTGCGAGCCGCTCGATACGGAGAGCTGCGGCGAAGGCCACTGCGTCAGCCAGTACCGCGACGGCTTCGCGTGCAACGGCTACGGCCCGTCGACCGGCGGGGCCAGTGGCGGACGCATCCCGATCGGCGGCGCCCAGCGCGCGCAGGACTTCGCGCCCTACCCCGAAGGCGTCTACGCACGAATCCCGTGCCGCGGCGTCCTCAACTGGAATCCGCACGCATTCAACCTGACGACGGAGGATTCGACGATCCACGCGCGGCTGAACTACTACTTCGCCGAGGAAGATACCCAGGACTACTTCGTCCAGGGCGGCCTCACGGGCCCGATCTTCATCGCGCGGAACCCGCCGTTCACGAAGGAGACCTACTGTGCGACCGAGACGTTCCCGCGGGGGACGCGACTCTTCCAGCTCTCGTCGCACACCCACCAGCGCGGCGAGCGCTTCTGGATCACGCATCCGGACGGCACGCTTCTGTACGAGAACTTCGTCTACAACGACCCGACCCCGGCCGATTTCGACCCGCCGCTCGAGTTCGACTCGGACGATCCCGCCGAGCGAACGGTCGAGTTCTGCGCGACGTACAATAATGGGGTGAACGACGATGGTTCGCCGAACGCCGACCTCGTGACCCGCGCTTCGCGCGTGCCCCAGAGCGCCCGCGTCCCCGGATCCTTCGGCACCTGCACCCCGGTCGCATGCGTGAACGACGGCATGATCGGCGAGGCCTGCAACGGCGAGGACGACGACGCCGCGTGCGACAGCTCCCCCGGGGCCGGCGACGGCGAGTGCGACGCCTGCAACATCACCGGCGGCGAGAGCACCGAGAATGAGATGTTCTTGATGATCCCGTCGTACTACATCGTGCCGCTGGACGAGTAGCTTCCAGGATGACCTCGGATCCGGGCCCGACGGCGGTGCACTCGGGTCCGGGGCGCTCGGGCGGCGGACTCTGGCGGGTAGAGCGTCAGTTGCAGATCAGCCGCGAGATCTTCTGTTTCTGGAGCCGTCGATGCGCTCTCGCGTCGGCCGTGAGCCAGATGCCACCCGTCAGGCGTGCGCACCCGGCGTAGATGGCGTCGTAGCCGGAGAGACGGTGACGCGTGACGAAACCGGCCGCCTCGGACAAGAGTTCCCGCCCGTTGCCGACGCGCTCAAAGCCCAGACCCTGGAGACCCTCCATATGCGTCCGCAATGCCGTGACGCTGGAGGTGAGTCGCGCGAGGACCGTGAGCATCTCGTTGAAGAACAACTCAGGCACGACAAAGCCGGCCGGGGCATCTTGGACCTGTTCGAGGATGTTCAGAGCCTCGGCTCGGCCTGGCTCGTCCACCGCGTACCACTTTACGGCGACGGAGGCGTCAAGGATCTGAGGTGTCATGAGCCTCGCAGTTCACGAATCAGGTCCAAGGTCGTGCGGCCCTTCGGCGGCCGTAGATTCGCGGCCTTGATTCTCTCGACGATTTCGCGACGTTGCTGGTCCGCCTCCACGTCGACGAATCTCTTTCGGTACTCCTCCAGCGAGATGATGACGGCAGCGGGCTTCCGGTCCTTTTCCAGCAAGATCGGCTCGCCGGTCTTCTCGAGACGGCGCAGGACGCGACCGAGCGACTGTCGGAGTTGCAGGGCGTTCACCTTCTCCATGGTTCAAGTCTGGAACGTGTATAGCCATGTGTCAATGTGGTGTCATACAATCGAAGCCTGAGCTGGCTTTGGTGCAGCGCCCAACGGTGGCATCAAGATGTCTGTCGTGAACGATCCCGTGCGCCGAGTACGAAGCCGCCGTCGACGCGGGCGCGCTTCTCGACGCGGAGCTCGCGTCGGCCTCGCCCGCCGACCGTGAACGCCTCGCCCGACGCACGGCTGTCGACGCCGCGTTCGGTGCGGCCCGCCTGACCGCCGACCAATACGAGGACTTGCGCTCGGAGGTGAGCGATGGTGATCGTGCCGCCATGACGCAGCTGCGCGAGAGCACGACGAGGAACGTGGACGCCGCCTACGCCGAGGTCCTCTCGCCGTGGAGGCACGTCGCTCCGTCCATCGATGGCTTTGCCGCCGAGGTCGTACGCGTTTCGCCGGTCGGCGCTTTGCCGGGGGACGACGAGTGATCGATGCGCGGGACGAGTGGCTGCACGAGGTCGGAAGCGATCCGGCGTGGCAGGAGAGCTTCTACTTCAACTGGGCGGACCCCGAGCGTCAATCCTTCACGCTGGCTCGCACCGGGTACCGCTTCCACCCGCGAAAGACCGATGGGCTCGTCGTGTCTCTGCGCGAAGGTGAACTCGAGCTGTTCTACGCCCCGGCCGATATCGATCACGAGGGCGACTGTCGCGATGAAGACCCGGCCCGCGGCATGCGCGCGGAGGATCTCGTCGTGACGATGGAGGAGCCCCTCCGCCGTTGGCGACTTCAGATCGAAGGCGACCGGGGCATGGACGTCGTCTTCGAAGCGCACACCCCAGCGTTCGACTACCACCGCGCCGACGCGAGGCTCGCTTCGACGATGACCGGCGCCCACTTCGAACAGTCCGGTACCGTGACTGGCTGGACACACTTCGGCGCGGAGCGCCGCGAGGTTCGCGCCTTCGGCCAACGCGACAAATCGTGGGGCGTCCGCGACTGGGAACGCCTCGAAGGCTGGAACTGGATCGCGGCCCAGTTCGGCCCCGACCTGAGCTTCAACCTCATGCAGACGATCGAGGCCGGTGAAGCCCTCGACAACGGTTTCGTCTTCCGCGATGGCGCGAACCACCCGATCGAGAAGAGCCGCATCGAATGGGACTGGGACTCACCGGACCTGATGCGCTCCGCGCACATCGCGCTCACCGAGACGACCGGCCGTGTCCACCACGTCCGCGCCGAGCGTCTCGGCACGTTTCCCATCCTCCGCGGCGACGTCTGGCTCGAAGAGAGCCACGTCGCGTGCGCCCTGGCGGGCACCGGCCGCGAAGGGCAGGGCGTCGTCGAGCACGTCTGGCGAGCGAGCCCGGAGGAGATCCAGGCGCGCGGTGACCGGCTGAAGAAGATCCTGCCGGCGCTGCGGCGGTAGTTTTGAGGCCCTAGGGGAAGCTACGTCGCCATGTTCGCGCGCGACGGTCGGACGCAACGACGGCGGGCTATGCCGATGTCGAATCGGCGCGACCGATGGAGCTGGATACACGCTTCCGCCTCGCCTCGATGACGAAGCCGGTGACGGCAGTCGCGGCGATGCAGCTCGTCGAACAGGGACGCCTGGGGCTCGACGATCCGGTGTCGAAGTACATCCCGGCTGCGGCGGATCTCCGCGTCGCGACGAGTCACGACGCGGCGGCCGGCGGAACGATTCCGACCGAGCCGCTCGAGACGCCGCTCACGGTGCGCCACCTCCTCGAGTTTCGCGCCGGTATCGTTGCCGAGAGCGATCTCGGTCGGCTTTGGACCACGCGTGACATCTACGCGGCCGAAGACTCACTCGGCGACCGGGTGAACGACATCCTTACCGTCCCTCTCTACGAGCAGCCGGGGCAGCAGTGGCGCTACGGTTGGACAGCCGACGTACTTGCGCGCGTCGTCGAGGTCGCGGCTGGCCGGCCCTTCGGGGACGTCGTGCGCGCGGGCATCCTGGAACCACTCGGCATGTCGCGGACCGGGTTCCTCGGCGACTCGGTGGCGGCGGGTGCCCCGGAGGCGTCCATGTACACGCAGGACGAGGACGGCGACCTCGTCCTCGTCGAGCGTCCAGCGAGCGATGCGCCCGAGTGGACACCCGGCGGCAGCGGCCTCCTCTCCTCCGCGGGCGACTACATGCGGTTCGCGCTCATGCTCTGAAACGGCGGAACGTACGACGGCGTCCAGATCTTGAAGCCCGAGACGGTCGCGCTCATGCGTCGGGCGCACGTGTCGGAAGGCGTTCTGACGGAGGAAGACATCGAAGGTCTCGGCTGGGGACTCGGCATGGCGGTCGTCGTCGAAGCCAACGCGACACCGACGCTGGACTCCGTCGGAGACTTCTGGTGGAGCGGCTACTACGGCACGACGTTCCGGGTGAGTCCCGAGACCGGTCTCGTCGTGGTCGTGCTCGCGCAGAACCAGCCGAGCGAGTTCAGCGGTGTGCCGTTTCCGGTCTTTCTCGCACAGGGTTTCGCGCTGTTCGGGATGTGACGTTCGTGATGACAGGCCCGCCCGCGAGGCGCGTCTGTTGAGGTCATGTTCAGACCGCGCGCGCTTCCCTCTGTGGCGCTCGTCGTGCTTCTCGCGGCCGGTGCCGCCTGCGGGGACGCGGACGAATGCACCCCCGGCGACCGCCGCTGCATCGACAACGAAGCCGAGATCTGCACGGGAGTCGGCGTCTGGGAGACGGTTCTCTCCTGTGCGCCGGACACCTCCTGCTCGGTCGCCATCAACATGTGCATCGTTCTCGAGGGCCAGAGCCCCTGCTGTATGACGGACCGGTTCTGACAGCGAGAGGGCGTCGGAGGTCTTGTGGGGGTGCACATTGCGTGCCCAGCGGTGGTGTGATCCCGTTGTCTTGGCGACACCATCCATGTACACACCATGTACATCGAGATGGCCAGGACGAACGTCAGAAACAAGCACTTGCGGCTCGATCAGACGAAGATCGACTTCGCGAAGCGCTACTTCGGAGTCGACTCCGAGCAAGAGGCGATCGATCGCGCGTTGGCGTTGCTGGTCGAAGAGGACCAGATCGTTCGTCGCATGAAGCCCCTGCGCGGGTCGCTCGAGGGCGACAAGCGCGCATGGCCGTACTCGTAACCGGCAAGGTCATCGCGGACACGAACGTCTTCATCGACTATCTCCGGGACGATCGTTCTCCAGAGTGGATCTTCGGTGGGACCGATCGCACCGTTCGGTTCTTGTCAGCCGTCGTCCTCATGGAGCTCCGGCTTGGCTGCGACACGCCGGCCCGGACCAGAGCGGTGGATCGGATCCTTCGAGCGTTCCCGGCAAATCGAGTCGTCGCACCCGGCGCGGACCTCTTCGGGAGGGCGGGGCAGGAGTTTCAGGCTCTGTACGGCACCGGTCCCGGAATGCGGGACCGGCTCGGGCGGATGAACGACCTGCTCATCGCGCTCACCGCGTGGAGCATGGGCGCGACCGTCGTCACCAGGAATGCGCGCGAGTTCGAGCGAATCGCGAAGCGTCTGCGGGGGCTTCGCATCGTTGCGCCGACGATGTAGGCAGCCTCGAGCCCGCGGTCGGCTCGACGACCGCCCATGGCGCCGGGGCGCCCCGGCGTGTTTAGTTCTCTCGAGTGGCGAGTGCCTGGGTTCTCGGGGGCGCGTCCAAGGAGAATACTAGAATGAGCATCTCACTGTACGACGCCGTGGTGCGGACGTTCCTCCAGATCACGCCGGGCGTCGAGCACGCCCTGGCGAAGGGGCGGACGCACTACGAGGCCGAAGGCAAAGACGTGAACACTCTCGTCGAGAGCCGGATCTATCCCGACATGCTGCCGCTGCACTTCCAGATCGTGACCCTGGTGCACATGTCGTCGATCGCGATCCGCGCCGCCCGCGAGGGGACGTTCGGTGCGCCCGACCTGACCCTGAACTTCGACTACGCCGGGCTTCAGAACTACGCGCACGAGTCGCTCGAAGAGATTCGCGGACTCGGCGAGGCGGAGGTGAACGGGCTCGCTGGGGGCCACGTCACGTTCCAGGCGGGCGACACGGTGTTGCCGTTCACCACCGAGGACTTCTTCCTCTCGTTCTGTGTGCCGCACTACTACTTCCATACGACGACCGCCTACGACCTGCTCCGCATGAACGGCGTACCGCTCGGCAAGGCCGATTTTCTGGGCGCGGCGCGGGTCCGCGAGGGAGCATGACGATGAGCGTAGCGACTGTCGAACCGCTCGTGGGTCGGGTGACGAACGAGGCCGATCAACTCGACCTTCGCGACAACATGTTCCCGGTCGATCGCGAGATCGAGTCGGTCGAGTGTGAGGTCGTCGGCGAGATCCCGGCCGGCCTGCGCGGGCAGTTCGTGCGCAACGGGCCGAACCAGATGTTCGAACCGATCGGCAAGTACCACACGTTCGACGGCGACGGCATGTTGCACGGCGTCGCCGTCGAGGACGGGCGCGCCGTCTACCGCAATCGGTGGATTCGCTCGCGTGGCCTGGAAGCCGAGATCCGGCTCGGTCGCTCGATCTACCCCGGCCTCAGCGACGTGATGAACTTCCCCGACCCTTCTCTCGTGGGCGATGCAGGGCCGATCAAGAACCGCGCGAACACCCACATCGTTCGTCATGCGGGCAAGCTCTTCGCGCTGTGGGAGCAGGGGCTCCCCACGGAGATCGCACCGGACCTGAGCACGGTCGGTGAATGGAACTTCGACGGCAAGCTCGAAGGTGCGATGACCGCACACCCGCGGATCGATCCGCGCACCGGCGAGATGTTCTTCTTCTCCTACAATCTCTTCCCGCCGTATCTGACGTACTACGTCGCCGATGCGAACGGCGCGCTCGTCCATCGCGTCGATCTCGACATGCCGGCCCCGATCATGATGCATGACTTCCTCATCACCGAGGAGTTCACCGTCTTCATGGACAGCCCGGTCGTGTTCAACATGGAAGGGATGGCAAACGGCGAGCCCCTGATGGTGTGGCGGCCGGAGAACGGCACACGTCTCGGCGTCCTCCCGCGCCGGGGCGGCGCCGACGAGATCAAGTGGTTCGAGGTCGAGCCGAGCCACGTGCAGCACTTTTGGAACGCCTGGGCCGACGGGAATCGCATCGAGCTCTCGGGATGTCGCTACGCGACGGTCAACTTCGGGCTCGAGACCGAGATCACGGAAGAGGGCTCGGGCGTCGATACGATCGGCTCGAACCCGGCCCGCTACTGGATCGATCTCGATGCGGGAACCGCCGGCTGGGAGCCCATCGACGACATGCTCGGCGAGATGTGCCGCGTGAACGACGACTGCACGGGAGTGCGGACCGACTGCCTCTACATGTCGGCCTTCACCCGGGCGGGAGCGACCGCCGGCGACTTCGACACGATCGTCAAGTACGATACGCGCCGCGACAAGCGTTCGACGTGGTACGCGGGCGACGACGGCCACATCGGCGAGAACGTCTTCGCTCCGGACCCCGCCGGCAGCGCCGAAGACGACGGCTGGGTCATCAATTCGTTCCACCACTCGGGACGCGGCCAGAGCGAGATCGTCATCCTCGACGCGCGCGATGTCGACGCGGGGCCGGTCGCGCGCGTCGTGATCCCACAGCGCATGCCGGCCGGATTCCACGCGAACTGGTTCCCGAAGTGAGCCTCCCGGAAATGGCGGTCCGTTGATCGGGTGCCGCCTCCACTTGTGGTAGCTGCACCATCCTCTCATCATGCGGCCTCGGGGGGTGGGGCATGGATAGAGAAGTATCGTTTTGGATCGCTTTGGCTGCGCTTTCGGTCCTGCTCGGCGCGGGGGTTCTGAGCGGTTGCGGCGACTCCGCCCGTGAGGGGAGGCCGACGACGGCAGTCGACGCGGCCTCCCTGCTGGAGGAGAACGTCACGAAGAACGTGACCCGGATTCGCGTCGTCGCGAGCGACGCTTCGGGAAGTGTGCTCTCGACCGAAACCCTGACGCGGCAGGCCGCCGCTTACTTCCACGTGCTCACCGAGGCCGCGAAGGTGGAACTCGGGCTTCTGACCTCGGCCGACGAACAGGTGGGTGTGATTCTCTTCGAGCCCGAAGGCGAGGAGATGACCCTCACGCTGCCGGGCGCCGGGATGTCGCCCTACGACGTTCTCAAGCTCGACATCGCGATCAACGCGGACCTGTGGGACACCGAGCCACGCCTCATGGCAGCGGGGCTCGGCTTCTCCAACATCATTGGAGTGGAAGGCGTCATCGGGACGGGGGCGGCGAGCCAAGCGGCCGCCATCGAAGCCGGAGCCTGCTGGAACATCGTCACCGGCTGTGGAGACGTGACCCCCGGGGTGGGCAACTATACCTCGGCGGTTTCGCCGCAGGCCGTTCAGGCCGTATGGGGTCCGCCGGCCGTCGCGAACGCGGGAGGTATGCCCCTCGAGTTCTCCTGGCCGGCCTTGCTGAGCACCGTCCAGGGGACGGACTTCCTCGTCACGCTCAACGACGGCAGCCAGGTGTTGGCGGACGTGGCGGCTTCGTCGCCCAACTCCGACTACAACGAGCGCGCCGTGATGGTGCTGTTCGGACAGTTCGGAAACCGTTTGGAGTTGAGCGATCCGGACGTCCTCTATCCGGTGACGATCGAGGTGGTCGAGGACGACACGCCGATGATGTTGGTCGCGCCCGACGGTTCGTTGACGTCGGCCGTCGGCCTTTCCGCCGAGGCGCCGGGTTCGCCGTATCACACACCCGGGAACGGCCCGCGTCTCACCGGCGCCAAGCTGAACGTGATGTCGGCCGTGGGCGACGGCGGCCCTCCCGGCTTCACGAACTTCACGCCGAACGACGGCATCGCGTTGTACGGCGACGACGCGGAGTACCGTCTTCGCGTGTACACCACGGGCGGCTACACCCCGGACGGCGTGCTCGGCCTCAAGCCGAACCAATACGACAACTTCTTCCAGGTGCAGCTGACGAACGACGCGGGAGAGATCGTCCCGCTCCTCGAGGCCGGCCGGCCCTACGTCGTCGACGGGAGCACGATCGAGGTGGTCGGCCTCGCAGAGCTCGGCCAGCCGGGGCAGATTGTGGGCGGCAACGACTGCTACGGCGCCGACAAGGACAACCCGATCGACATCATCCTGAAGGGGGACGTCGAAGCGATGCGGAAGGTGACCAGCGTACGCGTCCCCTCGGAGGAACCGGCCGGCGAGCACACCGCCGACGGATACTGGCAGTTCTACAATCCGGGGGGCCCGGGCAACGATCCGACGGAGGGTGTCACGTACACGCAGGGCAGCCCCGACCACACCGTCCCGGTCCGGATCGCGATCGACGACCCGATGACCGTGACGTACATCGACCTCCGGGTCGCGAACTGAGTCGCGGACCGGCGAATCACCCGTTGCACGCGCAGCCCGGAGGCTGCCGGCACGTATTGCTTCGGCTGATGCACGAATCACCGCACGCCTTGCCCGTGCGGCACACACGACAGCAGGCGTCAGGAACCCGATCCCGCGAATGCGTCCGGCGCACATCCCGCGACCGCGACGTGTGCGCTATGGGAAATCCACGACGATCTCGGCCATCTCGGCTTGGGTAATCGTCGCGTCGACGGTCTGGGCCTCGCCCCCTTCCAACGCGAGGGGTCGAACGACGATCTCATACTCGCCCGGAACGAGTGTGAACTCCTTCGGTTTGCCGTAGGTCCGGCCGTGGGCGCCGGATCTGGTGTCGTCCTTTGGGTGAACGTTGACGGTCGCGTCCCACCCCTTGCCGTCGTGGGTCGTCACGACGCGAAGATCTCCCGTTGCGAAGTCGTGTGCTCGGTCAACGCGCGTACCCGGTGAAACCTCGACGGCCTTGAACTCGACCGAAGGGTTTCCGCCGACGCGGAGAATCTTGGCGACGACATCGTACGTGCCCGCGAGGACCTCGAAGACGCGTGGATTCGAGGTCGCTTTCTCGTACGTGCGTCCGCCCGCGACGTGTTCCGCTGTACCGGACCGGGACACCGTGACCGCAGCATCCGCGAGCTCTCCGTTTCGGGTGATGCGCACCGCGAGCTCGCCGCCGCTGAAGTCGACCTCGCGCGCCGTGGTTTCGCCGGCGCGGACGTCGAGCCCGTCGAGTCGCTGCTGGGGCGCGCCGCGGAGCGAGGTGCTGACGACGACCACGTCGTAGGTTCCCGGGCTCACGTCCAGGACCTTCGGGTTCGAGGAGTCGCTCGTATACGTCCTGCCCGCCGCGACCTGTTCCTTCGTCCCCGCGCGATACGCGGTCACGGTGCAGTCCTCGAGTTCTCCGTTTCGGGTCGCCTTGATCGAGAGCTTGCCGGCGGCGTAGTCGGCCGTGATCTCGGTGAGCTCACCTTCGCGGACCTCGACCCCTTCGAAGTTCTGCTTCGCGTCTCCCTTGATGCCGAGGTGGGTCACGGCGACTTGGTACGTGCCCGGGGCGAGAGGGAACACGCGAGGGTTCGTCTCCGCACCCGTGTAGGTGCGTCCGCTGGCGGTGACGTCGTCCTCGCCCGTGCGCGTCACGGTCACGATCGCGTCGATCCGCTCCCCGGCCTCCGTCGCGCCCACGGAGAGTGAGGCTGCGGGTTCGTCGGGGGCGGGCGATTCCAACGCCTGATCCAACGCGCCCGCAAGATCTTCCGCGTTCTTGGCATCGAAGTAGAGTCCGCCGCCCGCCTGGGCAGTGCATTCGAGTTGCGATACGTCCACGTCGCCCACATCGAAGCCGACGACGTGAAGAACCAGCCGCACGCCGGCCTTCTTCGCGGCGCGAACGGTTGCGCAGGGGTCTCCGCCGCAGGTCTCGATGCCGTCGCTCACGAGCACGACCGTCGAGGCCGAGTCGCGCACCTTCAGTGTATCGATCGCCTGCTGCAACGCTTTCGTGATGGGCGTCTTGCCCTTGGCGTTCAGGGCGTCGATTCGCGTGGCGATCGCCGCGGCATCGAGTGGTCCGATCGGCACGATCGTCTCGATGTCGTCGCAGTCTCCTTCGCGTCGATGTCCGTAGGCGATCAGTCCGACGTCGGTCCCGGCTGGGATCTTCGAAGCCAGGTCTTTCAAGACGCGCCGAGCGATCGAGATCTTGGCCTCGCCCCCGATCTGGCCCCACATCGACCCGGAGGCGTCGAGGATGAGGAGAAGGTCGCCGTCAGCCGTTTGAGCGCGCCCGAGGCCGGGGGCGGTCAGAACGACCGCGGTGAGTGCCAACCACGCCAGGGAAGATCGGATCAACGAAGCCATGGCCTTGCGCGCTAGCACAGCCGTTCGCGGAACAGAATCGAATCCGGCGGTGCTCGTCCTGCCGCGCCAAGCGAGACAAGCACCCGCAGGCGCGCTTCGATCGCGACGAGACGCCCCAGCCGATGTACGGCGGACTTCGGAGTGGAACGTCAATGGCGAAGGAACTCGACGAAGAAGAGCACTTCGCCGATCGGTTCGACTTCGTGCGGAACTTCGGGCTCGACGACGCCCTCGTTCTGCGGCGTCAGCTCGTGCTCTTCGATCGTCGGTTCGAGGATGCGATACCGCAGGCGTCCCGAGAGCACGCAGATGCGTCCCCAGACGCCGGCCTTGGTCGTGTGGCGCTCGCGGAGTCCGGCCGGCACCGTCTCCTCGGTGAATTCGGCTGTTCGCTTGTACGCGACCGCGTCGGAGGGGAGAGACTTCACGCTCTCCACCTGTACGCGAATCGAGGCTCCCGTGCGAAGCGTCGTTGCAACTTGGGCGGCCTGCGGATACGCGAAGCGCATGGGCGCAGGCGAACCGGAAGCGGAGCTGGAGGCGGCTCGGCGCGAGTCGACTCTCTATCGCCGCGTACTCGAGCTCGGCGCGCAGCGGGAGCTGCGGCCCTTCGTCGAAGAGGCGTTGGCGCTCCTTTGCGAATCGGCCGGCGCGCACCAGGGGTACTTGGAGCTGTGGGCGGGCGATCGGGAGTCCTCGCGCTGGCATGCCGCGCACGGCATCTCGGATTCGCAAGTCGAGCAGGTGCGGTCCGAGATCTCGGGCGGCATCGTTGCCGAGGCGATCGCGAGCGGGAAGACCGTCGTGACGCAGTCCGCGCTTGCGGACCAGCGCTTCGAATCTCGTGAGAGTGTTCGGGTCGGCCAGATCCAGGCCGTCCTCTGCGCGCCGATCGGCGACGATCCGATCCTCGGGGTGCTCTACCTCCAGCGGCGTCTCGATCCCGGCCCCTTTGCAGAGACGACGGTCGATCTCGTCGAGACGATCGCTCGCCATCTCGCGCCGTTTGCTGATCGGCTGATGATTCGCGAGCAGCAGGCGCTCGAGGCCGACGCGACGCAGGAGGCCCGCGCGGGGCTCCACAACCACGAGGCGCTGATCGGTCGCACCAAGGCCATGGCCACGGTTCTCCGCGACGTTCGCATGGCGGCGCCGCTCGATGTCGGTGTCCTCCTCACGGGACCCTCGGGCACGGGCAAGACGGATGTCGCGCGCCTCATCCACGACAATGGCCCTCGCGCGTCGCGCCGCTTCGTCGAACTCAACTGCAATGCAATCCCCGAAAGCTTGGTCGAGGCCGAGCTGTTTGGTGCCGCGGCCGGTGCGCACTCCACTGCAGCCAAGAAGATCGAAGGCAAGATCTCCGCGGCCGAGGGCGGGACCCTCTTCCTGGACGAGATCGGCGATCTCCCTCTGCCGATTCAGGGAAAGCTCCTGCAGTTCCTGCAATCCAAGACCTACTACCCGCTCGGAAGCGCACAGCCCGTGGCCGCCAACATCCGAGTGATCGCCGCCACGAACGTCGACCTCGAGGCTGCGATCGCCGACGGCAAGTTCCGTGAGGATCTGTTCTATCGCCTGAACGTCCTCTCGATCCGGATGCCATCGCTCGCGGAACGGCGTGCCGACATTCCGCTTCTCGCCGAGTACTTCTGTCGGGCCGCGTCCGAACGGCACGGACTTCCGGCGCTGACTCTCTCTCGTGAGCTGGAGCGCGCGCTCGAGACCGCGGAGTGGGCTGGCAACGTGCGCCAACTGGCGAACGCCATCGAGTCGGCCGCCATTCGTACCGCGGGCACCGGCGGGCTTCAGGTAGAGCGATCTCTGGTGTTCCCGGAAGCCGAGGGTGAGGATACGAACACCGCCGCGGCAGACGAGGGAGCGCAATCGCTGACGTTCCAGGAAGCCACCCGTCGATTCCAAGCGCGCCTCCTTCGGGACACGTTCGAGGAGACCGGGTGGAACATCCAGGAGGCCTCCCGCCGTCTCGAGCTCACGCGCTCCCACGTCTACACGTTGATCAAGGCGTTCGGGATCGAGCGAGAGAAATGAACTTGCGGGGCACGGGCTTGTCGGCCGCCTCGGGGAACCAGGTGTACGTGCTCGCGCGCAGGGACGCGAGGAGCGCCGCCACCACCCCGACGAGCAGTACGACGCAGAGGCCGTCGACCACGAGGCTCACCGTCGGTAAGAGGCTCGAGTAGCTCAGATCGAGCCCGACGACACCGGAAACTGGGATGGGCTGGTTCATCGTCTTCCCTCCGCGCGCAGCGTTGCGCCGACACTCCGTGTGCCGCGGCTCCCGGGTGCGCTCCGGGCTTTGGGGAGCCAGCGCGCGAGTTCTTCGCGCGAGGGCTCCGGTTCAGGGGCGCGGCAATCGGACTGGAACTCGTCCCAGCCGCGCACCCAATCTGCGTCGGCAAAGTCGCCGTCGCCGTTTGGATCGCAGTACCCGCCGGGCGCCGTCCTGCGGCAGCTGTAGGCGGGGTAGTCGCAGAAGCTCTCGACATCGTCCGCGCACGCGCAGTTCCCCTCGAGGAAGTCATTTGCGGCTCGGATGTCGATGCGCGGAACGAACGAGGCGTTGTCCGGGTCCTCGATCTGATCGCCCGTCATGGAGAACGCCGTGTGAATGAGATCCACCGATGCGTGCGGATCGCTCTGGCGCATCAGAGCCCATGCGCCCGCGACGATGGGCGCCGCCATGGAGGTACCGCTCTTGTGCGCAAACCCACCCCCGGGGACCGAACTCTCGATCGATCGGCCGGGTGCAACGAGATCCAGGAACGTCGAATGATTGGAGAAGCTGCTGATGCCACCGTCGGCGTCGACGGACCCGACGGAGATGGATGAGGAGAGGCACGCGGGGCTCCCGAGCTCCGAGGAGCTGCGTGCGTTGCCCGCCGCCGCGATCACCGCGATGCCGGCGGCGCGGAGAGCATCGACCGCGTCCTTCGCGACGGGGTTGCGTTCGTCGCATTCGCGCATGGAATCGAAGGAGCCTCCCGCGAAGCTCAGGTTTGCGGCCGCGATCGGGTAGTGCTCGCGGAGCCGGCCGACGTACTCGAGGGCTCGGATGTAGTCGGACGTGTACGTGCGCGGGCAAGGCGTCGTTTCGCCGGGGCGGCAGTCGTTGCTTCGCGAGAAGACCTGGATCGCGATGACACTCGCCTCGGGCGCGACACCCCACACTTCAGCGCTGCGCCCCGCCACGATTCCCGCGACGTGGGTGCCGTGTGCGCAGGCCCGCTCCGCGAAGGCGCACGGTGCGGCCGCGCCCGGCCCGGTTTGGGTATCGGATCCGTTCGGGCAGTCGCCGGATTGCGAGAAGCACGCCTCGTGGACGACCGCGTTTCGAAGGAACGGGTGAGACGAATCGACGCCTGTGTCGAGGACGGCGACCACCTGTCCCTTGCCGCGAACTCCGGCGGCCCACGTCGAGAGCGCCTGTACGGAGAAGGTCGCGTCCGCGAGCGCCGGCGCGTGTGGCCGATCCTCGAAGATCTCGGCGACGCGCGGTGAGCGTTCGAGTCGGGCGAGAGCGGAAGCACCGACCTCCAACGCGACGGCCGGAATCCTCTCGAAGGCGCGCTTCATTGCATAGCGCGTCCCGGAAAGACGCCCGACGATCTCGCGCTGCGCTCTGCGGACCTGAGTGCGTCGCGCGAGAGGTGTCGCCCGGCGTTTCGAAGGTTCGTCGGTGAAGCGCACGATCACGCGGGCGCTGCCTTCGCGCGCGATCGCGTTCCAGAGACCGCTGCGTGCGTCCTGCGCGCCTGCGTCCATGGCGGACCCGAGAACGAAGGCGAGGCCGAGTAGAGGGAGAGTTGGGCGGAGAGGATGGGCCGTCGTTGCGATGAGCTTCATGGCCCGACCGCCAGAGCAACGGTCGGACCAAGGGAAATCGCCCGGTTCGTCAGGGGATTTCAGTCGTCGCTCGACGTCCGGGCTCTCGGCTGTCCGGTGGGCCGAACACCGCTACGCGGGGATGTGTCCTGTGCAGCACACACTTCCACGGTACTCGGGGACGAGGTCCTTGGAATCCGCAGGTCCGCCGCCGGCACGAGGCTTGCGACTCCTCGCGAACATGACTGCCTCGCACATGAATCACGAGCCGGCTCGCGCTCCCGTCGCACGGCGGACCTTTCTCTGCGCGGACGTCGATTCCTTCTCTCCGATGACCGAACGACTCGGCGACCAAGCGAGCCTCGAGCTGATGAACGGAGTCGAGGTGCTGGTTCGCGCCGCCTGTGAGGACTACGGCGGCGAGTTTGTCGAAATGCGTGGGGACGGGTTCCTTCTCGCGTTCGCTTCGGCCCGGCACGCCGCTGCCGCTGGCTTGGCGATCGGCGCCGGTCTGCAACGTCTGCAGGACGACGGCAGCGAGCAGGGCGTCACGATGCGGATGGCTCTCCATACCGGTGACGTGCTGCGCGACCGTGGGCGCTACTTCGGCCGGACGCTGATCGCCGCGTTCCGGCTGGTCGACCGCGCGGGCCCGTGCGACTTCCTGCTCAGCGCCGACAGCGCGTGGGAGCTCCTGGACATCCGGAAGTCCTCCAAGACCGCGGGGTGGGAAGACTTCGAACCCAAAGGCTTGTGCGGCAAGCTGCGCTTCCTGCGGGTCGCGCCGACGGAGATCGCCGGAGCCCTGCACTGACCTCGCTTCCCGAGGCGTTGTTTCCTCGACGCTTCACTCGTTCTCGAAACTCGAGGAGGAGCCATGAAGACGCGCAATCTCGCCGCAGAGCTGAGCCACCGCTTCGGCGGGCCGCCCCGTTGATGCGGCTCGAGGACCGCGATACTCTCGCTCCTCGGGTCGCGAGGCCGACACCGCCGTCGGGCCCAGGGCATCCAGATCGGTCTGCCGTGTCATGCGGTGCCTGGAATCATGCTGAACGCGTTTGCGTACGTCGTTGCCGCCATTGCCACCCTGCGTGTGCTGGGGGGCCTGCTCGGTATCGCGATCTCGCTGGTCAGTGATCTGCCCTTGGGCAAGGGACTGCCCGCCGGGGTTTCCGCGCTTCAGATCGTCGTTTTCACGGCCGCCGCGTTGACCCTCATTCGCAACGGGCGAGACGAGCGATCCCTCTACAGCGGCACGTCGTTGCTCCTGGTCGCGAGCGCGTTTGCGCGGCGTCCCTTCGGTCTTCTCGTGGAGCTTTCGGACGCCTGGCTGCCGCTCGTGGTGCTCAGCACCACCCACGTCGACGCGCTGTTGCCCGCGTTCTTCTGGTTGTTCTGCCAGAGGTTCCCGCGTGCGTTGCCCACCCGGGGGACGCGGCTCTTCGGGCGTCTCGGGGCGACCGTTTCGCTGGTGCTCGGAATCGTGCTCGTGAGCGCCGGTTGGGTGTCGATCGCCGGCGGGGAGACGGCCGCCGCCCTGGCGCCCCTCTCGCCGTCGGATCTGCGGGGTTGGTACTGGCTGCTCGTTTACGGCGCGATGTTGCCGGCGATTCCGCTCGCCGCGTGGCGCATGCGGCTTGCGTCGGAAGACGAGCGGCGCCGGTGCGGGTTGCTCGCCGGGGGTGTCGCGTCCGCGACGGTTCCGCTGCTGCTGTTCGTCGTCGCGTACGTGGTCGTCGAACCGTTCGCTTCGTGGTTCAGCGAGTTCGGAAGTGTCGCGATTCTTCCGCTCGTCGAGATCCTGATCCTGTCGATTCCGATCGTGACGGCGTACGCGATTCTGGTCGATCGTGCCTTGCCCGTCCGCGTCGCTTTCCGCGCGGCGATTCGATACGCGTTCTCGCGGGCGCTCGTGGCGATCGCGGCGGCGCTGCCGTTTCTGTGGTTGGCCTGGTACCTCTACGGGGTTCGCGATCGTAGCGTGAACGATCTGCTCGGAGGCTGGCACGGTGTCGGGTTGGCGTTCGTTCTGGCGGTCGGGCTCTCCGCGATGCGCGCCCGTGAGCGCGCGCGCGAGGCCGTCGACCGTGCGTTCTTCCGGGAGCAGTATGATGCGCAGCAGATCTTGTTGTCGCTTGCCGGCAGCGTCGGTGGAGCGAAGCGCATCGAAGATCTGGCGCGGCTCCTGGTCGACGAGATCGATCGGGCTCTCCATCTGGAGTCCATCTCGGTCCTCGTATCGAACGTCGGAAAGGGGAATCTCGTTTCCGTCGTGGGTGACGTACGCCCACTCGATGAAAGGGGACGTCTGGCCGCCCTGCTCACGAGCGGCGAGCGAACGATCGACATCGACTTCGCGCAACCTTCTGCCGAGATCGCCGGTCTCCCCGACGAGGACCGACACTGGCTGGTCGATACCGCAGCCCGGCTCGCCGTGCCGCTGGTCTCGGCCGACGCGGCGCTCGTTGGCCTCATCCTTCTCGGCCCCAAGCGCAGTGAACTGCCGTTCTCGAAAGTCGACCGCGAGCTCCTCCGCGCGATCGGGTCCTCCGGCTCGGTTGCGCTGGATGCGAGGCTGGGGAGCGGTTCCGCCCCGCCACGCTTGCCCGAGCCGGAGGACGAGACCGTGGAAGACGCAGCCGTCGCGTGCGTCGATTGCGCGACCGTCTCCGCGCACGACGTACCTCGCTGTCCCGCGTGCGGCGGCGCGGTGTCCCCCGTCACGGTGCCGCCGCTGCTCCAAGGCAAATTCCGTCTGAAACGACAGCTCGGCCAAGGCGGAATGGGTGTCGTGTTCTTGGCGGAGGACCTGGCTCTGGAACGCGACGTCGCGATCAAGAC
>JAULKQ010024527.1:0-33002 GCA_032356285.1 Smithsoniella earleae | reverse complement strand
TGTGCGGGGCTGCGAGGATGCGAGGACGCGAGGATCAGCCCGCCGGCCGCAGCGTGCCGCCCTGCTTGCGGGATGTCTCGACGAGTTCCGCACACTTGTCGATCAGCAGCATCCGATCGATCGGCTTCGTCGCGTAATCATCGCAGCCGGCCTTCAGGCACTTATCCCGATCCGTGCTCATCGCATGCGCCGTCAGCGCCATGATCGGCGTCTGCACGCCATCTTCGCGCAGCTTCGTCGAGGCTTCGTACCCATCCATCTCCGGCATCTGCATGTCCATCAGGATCAGGTCATACGGCTCGCCGCCGTTGATCGCCTCATGCGTCATCTCACACGCAATGCGCCCGTTATCCGCAATATCAACTTCCGCCCCCGCCTTGCGCAGGTTGAAGCTGATCAGCTTCTGATTGTCCGGCCCGTCCTCCGCCAGCAGGATGCGGCAATCAAGCTCCGCAAGTCGATCCTGCGATCGAAACTCAACCGGCTTCTCTTCCACATCCTCTTTCACCCACGCCGTCTCGCCTTCCTTCAGCGGTCCCGGATCAATGACCACCGTAAACACACTGCCCACCCCCTCTTCGCTCGTGACGGAAAGCGAGCCGCCAAGCATTTCCGAAAGACGCTGCGAGATCGCAAGCCCCAGCCCCGTCCCGCCATACTCGCGCGTCGTCGAACCATCCGCCTGGCTGAAGGGCTCGAAGATGATGTCCAGCTGATCCATCGTCATCCCGATGCCCGAGTCGCGCACCTCAAAGCACACACGCGGACTCATCGCGCGCGAAGCGCGAAGGCTCACTTCGATCCGCACAGTCCCCTCATGCGTGAACTTGATCGCATTGCCGACAAGATTCAGCAGAATCTGACGTAGCCGCACGGGATCCGTCCGCATCTGCCTTGGCAGCGGGAACTTGTAATCCACTTCAAGCTTCAGCCCCTTGCCGCGCGCCTTGGCGCCCATCAGCGACTGAATCTCCTCCACGACCTGAATCGGCGAACATGCAATCTGCTCCAGCTGCATCCGCCCTGATTCAATCCGTGAGATATCCAGAATGTCGTTGATCACCGTCAGCAGATGATCGCAGTTGCGCCGGATCGTGCGCACGTTCTCCATGCGCTGCTCTTCATCGATCGTCGGATCCATCAACAGATCCGAGTATCCGAGAATCGCCGTCATCGGCGTGCGAATCTCATGGCTCATGTTCGCCAGGAACTCGCTCTTCGTGCGGCTTGCATCACTCGCTTCCTGCCGCTCCCGCTGCACGCGCTTCAACTTCTCGCGCAGGCCGTCTCGCTCCTCCGTCGCATCCGCAAAGCGCCGCGCAATCTCAAGCGCCGTCAGCGCCAGATCATCCAGCGAATCTCCCTCGCCCAATCCGGAGATCGGCAGCGTGCCATCCGTCGCCATCCGAACAAGCCGCTCCGTCTGCGTGCGAATCTCTCGATCCATGCGCCGGATCCACAGCACACCCAGCAAAGCGCCCGCAAACGCACACGCCGCCCCCGCGCTGATCAGCGGCAAGCGCCACATCGATCCCGATGTCGCCAGATCCGGTCGCAGCGCAGACACAACAAAGAAGCCCACCAGCGCAGCGCCCGCCGCAAAGCAAGGGATCGCCGGCTGCGTGCGCAGTCGTGACAAACGTCGTCCTGGAAGACGAGGCGTCATGCCGAGTCTCGAGGGCATCAGGCCGAAGCGCGTCCCCGCACGCCGCGAAAGAACGTCGCGCCTGCACTCTCCTCATCGACCCACAGACGAGCCCGCATGACGCCCAGACGACGCTCGGCGGACCTTTCCGGCGACTAGTTCGCCTTGCGCAGCACGGCCGCATGAAAGGGCCGTCCCTCCTGCACATACTTCCGCTCGAAGTTGGTCCCCACCAGTTCTCCGCTCGCCGCCCCATGCGCACGCTTCTCGGACGTAAACGCCTCGCGCTCGTATCGCACGCCATCCACACCGGCATCGCTCGTCCAGCGATCGAAGTGCGCCTCCATCCACACCCAGTACTCCGAATGATCCGTCACGATGCGAAGCTCACCGCCAGCAGCCAGCGCTCGATGCGCATCAGCCAAGAACGCATCCTGCACCACGCGTCGCTTGTGATGCCGCTTCTTCGGCCATGGATCGCTGAAATACAGATGAATCACATCCGTCACGCCCGGCGGCATGCGCCATCGCAAAAACTCCGTCGCATCCGCATGCAGCATCCGCGCGTTGTCCAGCTCCCGCCGACGAATGCGATCAGCCGCGTACAGATAAAACTCGCGGGCCCACTCGATCCCCAGAAAGTTCGTCTCCGGCTGGCGCTGCGCCTGCTCGAGCAGAAACGTCCCTTTCCCGGATCCGATCTCCAGCTCAAAGGGCCGCGACGCATCGCTGAACCACTGCCGCGGATCGAGCCACCCAAGCGCGGGATCGCCCGAAGGCCCCACCGCGCTATCAGGCAGCGACGGCAGATCATCCATCGCCAGGCCCACGCCCTCCGCCGAAAGCTCCTTGCCATGTCCAAGACCGAAACTCATGAAAACGCTCGCACTCGCCCTGCCGCATTCAGGGCGCCCTGCTTATGGGAATCAAACGAATCATCGCGCGAATCTCCAGTCGACCCGCGCCAATCGCCTGCGGCGTGCGAACAATACATCAGACAAGCGCAGAGAACACGTCCGGTCCTGTTCGATCAGACCGGCGGGATTCCTCGTCGCACACGCGACGATAAGACTTTCGGGCCCCTTCCAGAAGGCCGATAGCACAGAGTCAACCCGGCGCGCATCCATCGAAGCGCTATGCCGGGCAGCCGCTTGCGTTGCGCGGAAACGCGCCACAGCGCCTTCAATTCTCAGACACACACCCAGCGCCGCCATCTGTGCGCCGCGCCACGTGAGGTCTCGCGATCATGCTTGAAGGCGAACCCAAACTCAATCCACAAGACGTCCAGTCCCACGATCTGCTCGGCGCCATCGAGTCACACCTCGATCGACGCCAGTTTCAGGATCATCACTGGGAAGGATCCTTCAGCGACTATCTCGCCCTCGCGCAGAAGAACCCGGGCATCGCGCGCAACGCATACCAGCGCGTCTATGACATGATCCTCTCCCACGGCTGGGAGAAGTATCGCCGGTTCAAGACCGATCTCGTGCGCTATCACTTCTTCGCCGATCCCATCGACGACGGCGCCGACGCCATCTTCGGACTCGATCAGCCACTCATGGAGCTCGTCGATGTCTTCCGCTCAGCCGCCGAAGGCTACGGCACCGACAAGCGCATCCTTCTGCTGCACGGCCCCGTCGGCTCCAGCAAGTCAACCATCGCGCGACTCATCAAGAAGGGCCTCGAGCAGTACTCCCGCTCCGACACCGGCGCGCTCTACTCCTTCTCATGGATGCTCGATGAGCACGCGGGCCCCTCGTCCAAGACCATTGAATACGCCTGCCCCATGCATGAGGATCCGCTCCTGCTCGTCCCCGCCGAAGCGCGCGCCGATATCCTCGCGAAAATCAATCAGAACTACCGTCCCGCCCACGGCGCCGGACGCATCCGCCTCTATGGCGAACTCTGCCCATTCTGCCGCAAGGTCATGAGCGATCTCATGATCCACTACGCCGGCGACTGGCGGCAGGTCATCGAGCACATCAAGGTTCGCCGCATCATCCTCTCTGAGAAGGATCGCATCGGCATCGGAACCTTCCAGCCCAAGGACGAGAAGAACCAGGACTCCACCGAACTCACCGGCGATATCAACTATCGCAAGATCGCCCTCTATGGCTCCGACTCCGACCCGCGAGCCTTCAACTTCGATGGCGAACTCAACATCGCCAACCGCGGCGTCTGCGAGTTCATCGAAGTGCTCAAGCTCGATGTCGCCTTCCTCTACGATCTCCTCGGCGCCAGCCAGGAGCATCTCATCAAGCCCAAGAAGTTCGCGCAGACCCACATCGATGAGGTCATCCTCGGACACACCAACGAGCCCGAGTACAAGCGCCTTCAGTCCAACGAGCTGATGGAGGCCTTCCGCGATCGAACCATCAAGATCGACATCCCCTACAACTCGCGCCTCGAAGATGAGATCCACATCTACGAAAAGGACTTCGGCCCCGAGCGCATCAGCAACATGCACATCGCGCCGCACACACTCGAAGTCGCCGCCATGTGGGTCGTCCTGACGCGACTCTGCGAGCCCAAGAAGTCCGGCCTCACGCTCGTCCAGAAGATGAAGCTCTACAACGGCAAGGCCATCACCGGCTTCACCGAAGACTCCGTCAAGGAGCTGATGGAAGAGGCGCCCCGCGAAGGCATGGAGGGCATCAGCCCCCGATTCGTGCAGGACAAGATCTCAAACGCCCTCGTCAGCCCGCAGGCCATCGAAGAAGGATGCATCAATCCCTTCATGGTCCTCAATGAGCTCGAGGAAGGCCTCAGCCATCACTCGCTGATCAACGATGAAGATCTCAAGAAGCGCTACCGCGAGCTGCTCACCATCGTCAAGGATGAATACGAAGACATCATCAAGGGCGAAGTGCAGCGAGCCATCAGCGCCGATGAAGAAGCCATCAAGCGCCTCTGCGCCAACTACATCGACAACGTTCGCGCCTACACCCAGAAGGAAAAGGTGCTCAACAAGTACACCGGCAAGGAAGAGGAGCCGGATGAACGCCTGATGCGCTCCATTGAGCAGAAGATCGACATCCCTGAAACCCGCAAGGATGACTTCCGCCAGGAGATCATGAACTACATCGGCGCCCTCGCGCTGGACGACCGCAAGTTCGAGTACAACACGAACGCCCGTCTCTACAAAGCGCTCGAACTGAAGCTTTTCGAAGACCAGCGCGACACGATCAAGCTCAAGAACCTCGTCTCATCCGTCGTTGATGACGAGACACAGCAGAAGATCGACATCGTCAAGCAGCGCCTCATCAAGAACTTCGGCTACAACGAGCGAAGCGCGACAGACGTCCTCAACTACGTCGCATCCATCTTCGCACGAGGCGACGCCAAGGACGAGTGATCAGCGCCCGCAGCCAGCGCCGATGGCAACCTGAATGACACAAACGCCCCGGTCAACTGGCCGGGGCTTTTTCATGCAATGTCGATGCTGTTTGCGATGCGATCGCCGAAGCGCACATCGCCGGGCAAGCTCACACCGTCTCCGGCTGCTCCTGCTCCGCCGGCGTCGTCGGCTTGGCGCTCTTGGCCGCCTTCGCGCGAGCCTCCTTCGCCGCGGCCTGTCCGCGCGGAGGCATCGCCATCATCGCAAGAGCCTGCTCCTCGATTCGCTTCCGCTGACCGATCTTCACGGCCGTCACACCAATGAATGAAGCCAGCACCAGCGCGATCACATACGCCACACGCGCCCGGCCCTCACTGACGATCAGCCCGAGACCCATGAACGCCGCCGAGATCAGATAGATGCTCAGCACGGCGCCCTTCACACCGAAGACGCGCTTGAGCTGATGATGCAGATGCTCATCGTCCGGTGCGCTCATCGGCAGACCTGAAAGCTTCCGCCGCACGATGGCCAACGTCGTGTCAATGATCGGCAGCGAATACACAAGCAGCCCGGCCACCACCAGCGGCGTCTTGCCCGTATCGCCCAGCGTCAAAACGATCACGATGGTCGTATAGCCCAGCAAAAGCGACCCGCAGTCGCCCAGAAATATCGTCGCTGGATTGAAGTTGTATGGCAGGAACCCTAAACACGCGCCCAGCAGCGCCATGCACAGCACGATACGCGCCGAATCCATCGGCCCGTCGCCGGCCAGCGCCATGCCGAAAGCAAGCAGCAGCAGACCCATCGAAGCGATCGCCGTCACGCCCGTGCACAGGCCATCGAGCCCGTCAATCAGGTTGCTCGCATTGCACGCGCCGAGAATGAAGATCGCGATGATCGCCGTGCCCACCCAATAAATCAGATCGACCTGAATCGGATGCTCAAGCAACCCCTCGCCGATGAAATACACCAGCCGCTCGTTGTCAACGAGCCGGCCGATCGGGCGCATCAAACCAGCCGCCAGGCGCACACCGATGTTGTCCATCGCCAGCGCAGCCGCGGCCACAAGCTGCATCGCCACCTTCACACGAGGACTGATGCCGACCACATCATCAATCAAACCCGCCAGCATGATCAGCATCATGCCGAAGACGATCGGCCAGGGCACAAGCGCCTGCGCCATCGCGTGCGATCCGATCAAAGGATTCCGCTGCGCCGTCACATAGCTGAACACAACGCCGGCAAGCAGCCCGATGAACACCGCCACGCCGCCCAGATAGGCCACCGGCAGCCGATGCACTTTCCGCGCATCCGTCGGCCGATCGATCACGCCATAACGCATCGCAAGCCGGCGCATGATCGGTGTCGCGATCAGCGTCACACAGAACGCCACCACAAACACGCCCATGAAACTGTTGAACAGCGTCAGCCCGTCCACTTCAGCAGGCGTCGTCGTATCCACGCCAAAGGGCAGCGGCGCCGGATTCGTAAAGAACCCGCTCAGCGGCGACGTCTCGAATATCGAGTCTGAAGGAATCATCTCGCGCGACATACCCACCCTAGCAAGACGCGCTTCGACGGGCGCCGCCGAAGCTCATCAGACGTCGACATCAATGCTCGATCTCGCCATTGGCGCTCGAATCGGTCGCCGCAGACTTCTCTTCAGCCGCCTTCTGCGCCAACCGCTCCGGAGAACGCAGCTCATCGATCGAAGAGCCGCGATCCGGCATCTCACGAACATAAGCATGCGTCGCCTTGTAGTTGCGGCGGAAGTAGCCGCCCGCACTCGCGCGAACCGCATTGATGATCACACCCAGATAATCCGAATGCGAATCCTCAAGCTGGGCGCCGATGCGGCCAACCAGACCTCGCTTCTCGCCAAACGCACGCACAACCAGAGCCGAAGACTCACAGTGCTGCGCCAGCGCCATCGCGTCGCTCGAAACGATCGCAGGCGCCGAATCAACGAGGATGAAGTCATACTTATCGCGAACGGCCGAGATCTGACGCTTCATCGAATCTGAGGACAGTCGCTCAAACGAGGCATGATCCGCCTCGCCCGCGGCGAGCACGTCAATGCCGTCGAAGTCCGTCTTCTGAATCACATCCGGAAGCTCAACCTCGCCCTCCATCGCCTCACACAAGCCCGGATACCCGGCCACATGCATGATGTGATGGATCTTCGACTTGCGCAGATTCGCGTCCACGATCAGCACGCGATACCGATTCGCCGCAAGGCTCATCGCAAGATTCACAACGACCGAAGTCGCGCCGGACTGCGGCATGCCGCCCATGACCAGCAGCGTCTTGTACCCGGACTTCTGCATCCGCTTCAGGAAATCACCGCGAAGCTGGCGCACGCTCTCAGCAACCACGCCCGCCGGACGATCTCGCACAGCCGTCTCAAAGGAGTCCGGCCGCGAAGGATCTTCTGAAAGCGCCGGCAACACGCCCAGCACGCGCGCCCGAGGCACGCCGCGAAGATCCGCCGGCCCGCGCACACGCTGCTCCATCAGCTCACGCAGCAGGATCACACCCGCCGTCGCAAGCACACAGAGGAACGCGACCACCGGCATCACGATGTACCACTTGGGAAATGACGGCCGATCCGGCTGCTGCGCATCCTGCAGCACGTTCACACGCGTCGAATCCGAGCGCTGAAGCACAGCCTGTGTCTCGTCAATACGATCCTTCAGCTCGAGCTCCTGCTCGGCAAGCCGCGTCGTCTCCTCATTCAGCGTCTCATAGTCCTGACGAACGCGATTGAGCTCCGTCAGCTTCAGACGCGCCGCCGCGAGCTGATTCTTCGTCTCCTCAAGCGTCGCCGCCAGATTCTGAATCTGAACCTCGAGACTCTCCATCGTCTCGGCGAAGCGCTCCTGATGCAGCTGCTCTCGCTCGATCTCGATCTGAATCTGGGAGGCCGCGATGATCTTCCGAATGCGCTTCGCTTCGCGATGATTCGGTCCGTATTGCTCCTCCACGGACAGCAGCGAAGTCTTCAGCTGCGAAAGCTGCTGCCGCAGATTCATCATGATCGGATCCTGCTCGACCTGCAGCTTCACGTTCTCCGGAATCTGCGGCCCGCCTTCACCTTCGAGCATCGCCTGATACTGCGACTGCTGCTCTCGATAGAGCTCCAGGTTGTAAGACGTGTCAACAACCACCGGCAGCAGATTCTCAATCTCCGTCTGCTCCAGTGAAAGCTGCTCATCCAGCGTGTCCAGATCCGCATCATCAAACAGGCGCGCCATGCGCTCCTGCTTAAGCACGCGCTCTTCCTGCGTCGCCGTCAGACGGCGATTCAGCGGCTCAAGAAGATCAAGGCTCTTCTTGCGCAGATCCTGACGCAGCGCATCGACATACGACTCCTTGACCGCCTTCACCAGCGTCGCGCAGTCCACCTTGTTCGTCGTCGTCACCGTCAACTGAACGATATTGGAGTCCGGCAGCAGACGCGCCTTCGTGATCTCCTCCAGATCAAGCGCCGCGTCATTCGTGTCAACAGCGCCATTCTTGATGTACGACTTGATCCACTTCGTCTGTGTACGAACCTGAGGATCAGCAACAGCCTTCTTCAGGATGCTCTCGGATTTCATGCGCGCGATCTGCGAACCAATGAATCGCTCAATCTCGTCGCCTGCGCCTTCGCCGAACTTGACCTGGTCGTCAGCCTTCTCAACTGATGAATACAACTCGAAATACACAGTGCCGTCGAACAGCGGATACACCTTCAGCAGCGTGATGTGAACGGCGATGCCGAGCACGATCCCGAGGAAGCCGGCCCCGATCATGAAGGGCCAGTACTGCAAGAGAAGCTTGCGCGGATCGATCGCCGTCGCCCCAGGCGCAGCCGCAGCCGGACGCGCCGGTGGGCGCGGGCCGGGTGGCCGCTGGGCAGGTGGTGGTGCTGTGGAAACCATCGACGATTCGTCCTCTCTCTTGCCTGTCACTCATACGACACGCCAGCGCCGCATGGTTCGTTCTCACACCCGGTAGTCCCCGTTATCGGGCCCTCCGAAATCCGATCACGCACATCTTTACTCGGCGCTATCAAGCCGCTCCATCAGTTCGTTGAACTCCGGACCATATTCCCCGAGCAGTCCCGGATTCTGATCCAGAACGTCCGAAGCCTGATCGAGCAGACGACGAGCCTGATCCAGGTTCTCCTGGTTCAACTTCACCCGAGCCTGATGCAGAATCGCAGGCAGACGCTCCGAAGGCTTCGTCGCGTGCGTCAGAGCACGGCTCAGGTACTGCTCAGCCTGACCCTCGCGACCGAGCTCCAGATAGATATAACCCATCGTGTCCAGCAGACCCGAGTCCGTCGGATACAGCGCAACAGCGCGCTCCGCATGTTCCAGCGCCTCTTCCAGACGTCCCAGGCGGTTCGCGAGCGTGAACGCGAGGTTATTCAGAAACTCGCGATCATCCGGCTTCACCGCCAGGCCGTCGGCGAACGCCTCCGCCGCCTCTTCATACCGAGCGTTGGCGTAGTAAATCGTGCCAAGCACCGAGTACAGCTCCGCCTTGTCATTGTTGTCCTGGACCTGATTCTCGACGCGAAGCAGATTCTCGATCAGCTCGTCGTGAGCCGCGAAGTCCGGCAGACGAAGACGCGCCAGATACACTTCCCACACCGGCACGATCGCCGTCGGAGGCGTCAGACTCAGCATGAACTCAACCATCTGAGCGCGAGGCATCAGATCCTTCAACTCGTTGTACCAGAGCGCGAAGGTCGCGCCGTTCTCGACGACCGTCAGCGCCTCCGCGGCAAGCTCCTTCGCTTCGTCAAGCTTGCCCTCATAGGCAAGCGTGCGCGCCTTCAGCACAATCAGACCCGGATACTCCTGAATCTCCGGCCCCACGCTATCAAGCGTCTCAAGAGCCTTTGATGAGTTCTCGCGGCTCGCATCAAGCAAAGCCTTGACGTACCGCCGAAGAATCTCACGCGACTCAGGCTCAAGCTCCGACGCCTGTCCATACCACGTCGCCGCACGAGCCTGAAGATCCCTCGCCGCCTGCAAACGACCCTCTGCAAGCGCAGAGTCCGCAGACGTGCGATACACATCGCCAGCCGCAAGCACCCAGGACACTTCATTGTCACTCACGCGCACCGCTTCCTGCACGGCAAGCTGCGCGCCTTCAAACTCACGATCGCCGAGCAGATAACGAATCAACTCCTGACGAGCCAGATCCGACTGCGGATTCGCCTCGACGCACGAGCGAAGCTCCGTAATCGCAGCGCTCATGTCGCCATGACGACGCTCTAGATTCGCCAGCATCAGGTAGCCCTGCACAAGCGTCGGCTGCAGCGTGATCGCCTGCTTCAGATCGCGAACAACATCGCGATACAAAGATGCGTCATCCATGTTGTTCTGGGCGCGAACCAGGAAGGGACGCGGATCGTTCGGAGCGATCTCAACCGCCCGATCAATGTGACGCGAAGCCTCCATCCGATCGCCAAGACCCGTGAGAATCTGCGACAGCAGCAGCAACACGCGGCTGTCATTCTCTTCACCCGTGAACTCGCGATCGTAGACGGCCTTCGCGCCCGCCCAGTCCTCCATACGCGTGTGCGACTCCATCGCACGAAGCGCGATGTACTGATCCGGAAGGTCAACGCCCGCCGCGAGCATCTCGCCGTACGCCTCAGCCGCGGCCTCATTGTCGCCCGACTGGAAGAGATAATCCGCCTTCGCGCGCGTCGCCTGCATCTCCGCCGGATCCTGATGCTCCTCCGCCTGACGGAACGCCGCCAGCGCAAGATCCGCACGCTCAAACTCCAGCAGATACTGCGCCATCGCGATGTAAGGCTGCTCATCCATATCAGCGCCCAGACCCGCGATGTACTCCTTCAAAACCGCCTGACCCTCTTCCACACTCTCGTTGCCTGACAACGCGAGAAGACGAGCATCCTGCACGGCAAGCGCAAGCGAGTCCCTGCTCGCACGCGCCTGATCGACAACCGTGCGCGCCTGATCCCACATCTCCAGTTCAATCAGCAGATTCACATACGAGATCGTATTGCGCTGATCGTTCGGACTCGCCGCAAAACGAGTGGTCCGCTCGCGAAGCGCAAGCTGCTTGTCGCCCGCCGTCTCCTCCAGCACCAGCCACACATCATTCAAACCAGGATCATTCGGCGTGAGCGCACGCGCATGACGCGCCACCTCAAGTGCCTCTCTGTTCCGCTGAAGCTGCGCAAGCGCCCGGATGTACACCTCAGCGTTCTCGGCGTCCTCCGGCTTGTTGTCATACGCCCGCTTCAGCGAGGTCACGGCGTCCGCCGACTGACCAAGCTGCAACTGCACCTGACCGAGCAGGCGCCATGCCGTCGGGTTGTAAGGCGCCATCTCAACGCCTCGCTGCAGCGCCGCCATGGCTGCCTGCAGATCACCCTCGGCGAGCAGCAGACGCGCATTGAAGAGCTGGCCCCCGCACTGATCCGCATCGACGCGCGACGCCGTATTCGCGAGCTGCCTCGCTCGCGCCATGTCATCTGCCGACAGCGCTTCCACAAACAGCGCATCCAGCACACCCGGATGCTCAGGATTGATCTCCTCGGCGCGACGCAGATACTGACGCGCCCGCTCCGGATCGCCCATACGCACGAACAACGTGTACTTCTGAAGCTCCTTCTGCAAATCACTGACCGGCGCCGCATCGATCCTTCCGAGAATCTCGTCGATCCGCTCATCCGGATCTTCAATCTCATACAGACTGATGCGCTCGCGCATCCGCTGGAACGCCGAGTTCTCCGGATACGCCGCAAGCGCGCGATCCACCGTGCGCGTCAACTCCACCAGATCCTGCTGCTGCGCCGCGATCTCGATCAACATGCCCAGCAGACGCGGATCGTCCCCGTGCTCCGCCAGCGCACCATCCACGATCACCTTCGCCTCATCGAGATTCCCACTGGTCATCTCACCCTGAGCCGCGGCGATCTTCAGCAATACCGGATCCGACACATCCTCAAGATTGCCGGCAAGCACCTCAAGCTGCTGCTTGCGCTCATTCAGCAATGGATGATCAGGATTGAACCGAAGCGCCAGCTTCAATCGCTCAAGCCCGCGCTCAGCATCCTGAAGCTGCACATCAAGCTGCGAACCCGCCAAAGCGCCCTGAACATCCCAGGGAGCATTCTCAGTCACAACGTCGTACTGCTCACGAGCGGCGCCCGTCTGACCCATCGTCACAAGCGAAGACGCAAGCAGCCGCTTCACTTCGACATTCCCACGACCCGTCTGCGTATCAAGCTCATTGAGAACCTGAATAGCGTCACGCACACGACCCTCTGCGATCATGATCTTCGATTCGATCAGCATCGACTGAGGCGCGTTCTCACGGCCCTGCACAAGCTCAATAAGCGCCGCATAAAACTCACGCGCATCATCCAGATGCTCAGCACGCTCAGTCGCGTCCTGCGTGCGATCCCACATCCGCAATGCGGCCTCCGCCTGCTCAAATCGAGCCATCGTGCGGAAGTTGCTGAGAATCATCCCGCGCAGACTCACCGGACGATCAGGCAGATCGATCACCGTCTGAAACGCCTCGATCGCTTCCTCATCAGCGCCCATGTCACGAAGACGCTGGCCGCGATAGAAGAGCAGCACCGGATCATCCGGCGTCTGCGAAAGCGCAAGCTCCGTCAGATTCAACATCGTCTGAGACGCCTCACGCTGCTGAAGCAGCGAGATGGAGCGCCGCAGCTCATCCAGATCGTTCGTAAGCGGACGATACTCGCTCGTGCGATACGCCTCGATCGTCTCGTTCTCCAAGCCGGACATCGAGCGCAACGCAGCCAGACGCTCGTCGCGCGTCGCCTTGCCGATCAAGCCTTCCTCCAGGTTCTTGCGAAGAATCGCCTGCTTCACGAGAGGATGCCCCGGAAAACGCGAATCAAGCGCGTCAAGGCGCGTCTCCAATGACGCCAGATGCTTGTTCGCCACCTCAGGCTTGCCTGTGCGACGTGCGCGACCCCACTCACTTGAATCCCAGATCACCAGACCGATCTGCGCGCGAAGATCATCCGGATCAGCCGCCACCGCAGCCTCAAGATGCTCCTCAGCCTTCTCGCGAACAACCGCATCCTCAGGCAGACGAAGCATCATCTGCAAAGACGCAAGACCGATGTACCGACGAATCTGCTCCGCCTCCGGGCTCGATGAACCCAGACGCTCATACGACTGCTCGGCAAGCTGCACCAGCGATTCCCAAGCCTCGGCGTTGCCGCCCGTCAGACTAATCTGCTGATACAAGGCCTCAAGCATCTTTCGCTGCGCCGCAGCGTCGTACTCCTGCACCTGCGCAAGCGTCCGAAGGATGCCCATGTAATACGTGTGATACGCCTTCTCATACTCAACCTGAGAATCCGGCGTCCACGCAAGAAGATTGTCCAGCCAGATGTTCAGCCATTCCACGTTCGTGCGATCGTGGCCAACAGCCTTCTCATACATCTTCACGGCCTGCTTCAGGTCGCCCTCTTCCTTCAGCTTGTCGCCGAGTGCTATGTAGTCCTCGCCCGACTTTGTCACCGCCGAGTACAGCAGTCCCATAGCGCCGCCAAACAGCACCACCAGAACCACGCTCAACACGATGACGAACTTGACGTTCACCTTTGAAGCCATGATCTGTCCTGTCCTCAAGCTCTCTGCGGCAACGCCGCGGAATCAACGCAATCGACGCTCGCCGGCGATGCGCTCGATCGAAAATTTTCACTCGTGTGAAACACAAGGTCACGCTCGTCGCGCCAGACACCAGCCTGCTCATCAGGCCCACGCTTGCGAAGAACGCTGTCCTCCGGATAACGACCCTCCAGCACGTCCACCCAGTCAGGCGTGCGAAGCATGATCTCCGGCAACATGTCATTCAAAAAGTCCGCCGTCAGCGCCGCGAACTCCTCATAGGAATCAGCCTGGGCGCTCATCAACTGAACCTTCGCGTAATACGCGTAGCTGTCCTTCAGTTGATACGCCAGCAGACGAACATCATTCGCCGTCGCGCAAGTGCCGCCGTTGGCGATGAAAAAGTAGCCCGCAAAAACCTTCTGACCATCCTGCGTCAGGAAGGGAGTCACGCTCATCCGAAGATTCTCAATCCCACGCGGCAACCGAACGTACAAACCCTTCAACGTTCGCCCGCGACGTATCTCTTCGTGAGCCGTTCCGCGCAGATAAGGATCCGGCGGAAACGCTTCCATATCCAGAGGCACATCAACGACCTCGCTCGGACCCGCAATCGCCATCCCGCCGCCCACATAGCAGCGCTCCGGAACGTGCGGCACCGTGTCAATCGTGCCCGTGTAATACGCGCAGTGAAGCTCCAGCACCGCCGTGTCGCCCGAAGAAACGGTCACATCTTCCGAGCTGACATAAGTCCGCGACAGATAGTTGTGCGTCCCAAGCGTCTCCAGCACCTCGGCGCTCAACGGCGGCGGATCGGCGCCCAGCCGCGTCCAACGCTCCGTCTCAGCCGGAAGCGTGTGAAACTTGATGTTGTCCTTCGCCTGAATCTCCAGCTTCTGCAGATGCGCGCCCGTCGCAACAAGCGCAATCTGCAGACCCACGCCGGCTGCGATCAGCGCCACGACGATGAACATCGCCGCCGGATTGCGCGGGCTCAGAGGATTCACGCCGAACCCCCCTTCGTCGCGACCTTGCCGCCGCCCGACGCAGTTGGCTCATGCACGATCCGGTTCAATGCCCAGACGATCGCGCTGAAAAGCAAGAACGCCGGCACAAGCCAGAGCACGCCGATCATCGTGTGCGCCTCACCCGCCGCAAGCTCCTTGTCAAAGAGACTCGCAATGCCGAGAAACGCCACACGAAGAATGTTCACAAAGACCGCCACCGGGCCCGCCGCCAGCACCAGCGCAATCCGCTGCCACCAGTGCTTGCACGAAAGAAACGCCACCACCACGCCCAGCGCGTAAAACGCGACAAGCATGCGCATGCCCGAGCATGCCTCGGCGACATTCAGCGGAATCTCACGCCCCGTGTTCGTCGTAATAAACAGCGTGTTGCCCGCAAGCTCAGTCTGCGCCTGCAGAATCGGACTCAGCGCCTGCAGCAGCACCCACGAGCCATACGAAGCGATCAGCTGAAGCTGATACGTGATCTTGATCATCACCATCTCGGCGATCGTCACGCCGAACGCCAGGTACGCCACCGGAAAGGCCAGCGCCACCATCATCCGCGGCCCCGTCAGCAGCAGCGTCGCCCCAAAGAGCGTCAACACCAGCGCAAAGCCGCGGAACATGTGATTCGGAAAACCCAGCGTGAAGTAGAAATACAACGCGACGCCCAGACCGATCAGCAAAGCGCCCGGCCAGAACGTCGACATCGGAATCTGATTGATCAACTCCCGCCGCCGCCACAACACATACCCGCTGATCACGGGAATCAGATAGGCGTGCGACCAGTCCGGGTTCCCCCAGCTGAACTGATGCTGAATATCAAACCATTGCCAGAACAGCATCACAAACGCGACGCACAGGGCGATCAGCATCCCGATACCCGCAGGCGTAAGCAGACCGCCGACCCCACGCTCATCGCGCGCGGCCATCGCCCCACCACCGGATGCGACAACGTCGCTCATGTCCGTCCGCCCGATCTCATCGAGAGAATCGCCGCTCCCGCCGCCGAATCAGCCTCCGGCGGCAACAATGCCCTCCCCCACAACTTCTGCCGTGGGTTCGCAAAAAAGGACAGCCAGCCCCCCAAGGCCGCCTGCGATGGTCCTACGAGACCACCTTCCACTCGGTTCGGCTTCCATGCCGGATCTTCACACCGACCTGCATTTCGGCCCGCACTCCCACACCAGGCTCCGCCCGGATGGATCCCGCAAAGGCCCAAAAAGCTGGTCATGCGAGATCAACGAATATTGGTCGGAGGAGCGCCGAACACGTCGTTGCCGAAGTTCCGATCCAGAAGGAATCCGAACCCGTAAGACGTGCGGAACCCGCCCCGAATCACAGCCAGAGGCGCCGCCCAGAAGTTCGTGCCGCAATTCACGACATCATCAGGCTTCAGGAAGACGTCAGGCTGAGTCCCGGTGAAGATCGCCGCCAGATTCAACTGAATCGTCGCCTGGCGGTTGTCACCGACCATCCGCGTCAAGTCTACCTTCTGAGGCACACCAATGGGGCTCAGGCCCCCCGCCGCGATGATCGCCTTCGTCAAAGTCAATCGACCAGCGCTCGGAAGGCTGTACGTGCCCGGACGCGTAATGCCGCGGCCACCCACATACACCACACCCTGCTCCGGGGGCGGAATGCGAATGATGTCGCCGGGACGAATCACAATGTTGTACTGAGCGGCCCCCTGCCACAGCGGCGCCGTCGGAACCTCAATCACGCGCTGCGTAAACAGATCCTCAGCCGCCAGACCGCCGCCCAGAGGATCATCACCCTCCGGCAGACCATCAGCGTCACGAGCCGCGCGCGTCACCTTTACCCACTCACCATTAAGGAACATCCAGCGGCTCGCCGGAATCTCCGATCCGCCCACCTGCTCCCGATCAATCGCGATCAGCGGGCCGTCATCGCCCGGCTCATCAACCAGATCAATCGGAGGCGGCTCCTCATTCGTGCCGCCGATGGAACGCACATCCTGGCTCAGTCGCCGAGGCTGCCCGCCCGAAGCGACGCCGAAACCCCCCATCGAACCAGGCGCTCCGCCGCCGTTCTCCTCTTCCGTAATCTCATCAATCAGATCAAGCAGATTCGTCCCGCGTTCAGGATCGCCATTGCCCCCGCGATTCGGCATCTGCGGCTTGGCCGCCGGGGTCACACCCGCGCCATGCGCCGCCTCATCCGTCAAAGGCACCTGACGAATCACATACACACGCTTCACCTGAGCAGGCACGCCGCCAGCCTCAGTCAACGCTTCCAGAATCCTGTAATCCGGCTCCGGAATGAAATACCGACCGACGCCGTTGATGAAACCAAACACCGAATACGTCGAACGACGCTGATTCGTCACCTGCACCGAAACCAGAGCGTCATCAAGAATGCCCGCGTTGCGAATTTCAGCCCGCAACAACTCACGAACCTCTTCAGACGAAAGACCAAGCACATTGATCCGCCCGATCTGCGGCATATCAATCGTGCCCTGAGGCCCGACGATCCGCTGGAACTGGGCCGGCACGCCAGGCTCGATGAAGTCAAAGATCTCAAGGAAAAGCTGATCGCCCGAGCCGATCACGTAATCCTGCACCTCAGGAATCAGATCCTCAGGCATGATGGCCGTCGTCTCGACGAACTCACCCGTGTCACGCTCGATCAGGTCGATGCGATCAAGAATCGGCACGACCGTCGACGTCGATTCCCAGCGACCAACAACACTCTGATCGAGAAACGAGTCAGCGTTGCAGCCAAACAGCGCAGCACCGCACGCCACACTCAGCGCGACGACGCCACACCATGAACCGCGGGCGCCACGACCCACCGTGCGCGACTGATTCCTCGAAGGAACATTCATCTCTCGACGCTCCTGCTGCCTCTGTGCCACGACCTCAATGCGAGATCCGGCGACGAACACTCCGAATCACCCGCCGAACGCGCTCCAGCCTCCGCCGGATGCGCCCCAATGGGCGAAAAAAGATCCGTTGCCGGGCCCACCCCGCCACAGCGCAAGTCCCCATCCTTCCATGATGAGGGGCATCACCGTAGCACCGGCCTCCCGGCTGTCAACGCGACCAACGCAGGGCGCAACCCCCTGCAAAACAACGCGCTGTCAGTCCTGATCGACCCGAAAGGGGCCCTCGGTTCAGACCCCCTCCCGATTTTCAAGACGCTCTCCGCAACAGATCGTTCGCGCAGAATCCAGTCCGGACCCATCCTTAAAAGAAAACACCCACACACCCCCACGCCACCGCCCCCCAAAGGCCGATGCTTCAACCATCTCCCTGCCCAACCCCCACCTGCCCGGCTACACTCGAACACACATGTCCACGACCCCCGCGCATACCGATCTCAAGGGCGATTCAGCCGATCCCGCTCCGCGCTCAACACGCGTCGAGCGCAATCGCACCCGCCATCCCCGCATGCTTGGCGGCGACCCCGTCCGCCGCCTCGACAAGCCCGCCTTCAGCCTGACCGACCAGGTCCTCAATAACGCCGGCCAGGCCAAACACACCCTCACCCCAAAACGCAAGCCCAAGTGGATGCGGGCCAAACTCCCCGGCGGCCCCGGCTATCACGCCCTCCGCGAAATCATGGACACCCACTCGCTCCACACAGTCTGCGAAGAAGCAGGCTGCCCAAATATGGGTGAGTGTTGGGCCAGAGGCGTCGCCACCATCATGATCCTCGGCGACACCTGCACCCGAGCCTGCGGCTTCTGCAATGTCAAAACCGGCAAGCCGCCCGTCTACGACGAAGATGAACCAAGGCGCGTCGCCGAGTCCCTCGCGCTCATGGGCCTCAAGCACGTCGTCATCACATCAGTCAATCGCGACGAACTGCCCGACGGCGGCGCCGCCATCTGGGCCGAAACCGTCATTCGCGCCCGCGAAGCATGCCCCGACATGTCCATCGAAGTCCTCATCCCCGACTTCGAAGGCAACTGGGACGCCCTTCAGCTCGTCATCGATGCCAAGCCCGAGATCCTCAACCACAATCTCGAGTCCGTCCCGCGCATGTACCCAGTCGTCCGCCCGCAGGCCAAGTACGACCAGTCGATGGAACTGCTCAAGCGCTGCCGCGACGCCGGCCTCGTCACCAAGACCGGCATCATGGTCGGCATCGGCGAGCGCGACGATGAAGTCCTCGAACTGATGGACGACATCCAGACCCGCGCCCAGACCCACATCCTGACGATCGGCCAGTACCTCCAGCCGACCCCCAACCACCTGCCCATCGATCGCTTCGTCGAGCCGACAACCTTCGAACGCTTCAAAGCCCAGGGCCTCGCCCGAGGCTTCCGAGTCGTCGAATCCGGCCCCATGGTCAGATCCAGCTACCACGCCGACATGCAGGTCGAAGAACTCCACGGCAAAGACCGCCAGTCCTTCAACGCTGTTCAGGAGTTGATGGGCAAAGACACCCACAACTAGGGGCGTCAGCCGCGCGATAAGCCAAATGCATGGGTCGCCATTTGGCTTATTCCTCCAATAAGCATTCCCCCATTAGGCTTATTCGCAAAACAAGCATGCTGCGGCTTGGCCTAATGCCGCGGCCGGGTGGACGTCCTGAAGAAGGACCGCGCTTGAATCCCGCATACTCCCGGCTATACTAGATCGGTCGGGAACGGTCAAACTCGATCCCGCCGCGACAGCTTGTAGGAATAAATCGGTGGTGTGGTCAGTAAGGAATACTTCTCACACCGCTCCCGACACACAAACCTGTCTTCGCGGCGTCTTTGATGGCACTTCCACTGATCACGGTGGAAAGTGATGTCGATTGACGCCCGGAGATAGACGATGCCCTCGGATGTCCGATTCGCAGAACTCCGTAAGCAGTTGGAACGTCATGGCTGGACGCTCGTCCGCATCAAAGGCTCGCACCACCACTTCCGCGGCGAAGGCCGGCCGCCGATCGGCCTCCCGGTCCACAAAGGCAAAGTCAAAGCCTTCTACGCGCGCCAAGTCGAAGAAGCCATCGCGAAGCTCAAGCGCGAAGAAGACTGACCGCGCCGTCGCCGCCGCCGTCTGGAAACGCGCCCAGTCCCTCGCCCAGCAGTACCAACTCCTCATCGCTTTCGAAGAGGAAGTCGGCTACGTCGGACGCACTGTCGAAATGCCCCTCGTCATGGCCGACGGCGAATCCGTGGAAGCCTGCGCACGCGAAACGCTCGAAGCCACAGCCCTCGCCATCGCGTCCATGCTCGAAGATGACGAGACGCCCCCGGCCCCCGCAGCCGAAGGCAAACGCGATCAACAGATGAACATCCGCCTCACGGCAGAGGAAAAACTCCGCCTCGAATCAGCTGCCCGCAAGCACGGCTTCCGAAGCGTTTCCGATTACGTCCGAGCCTCCGCGCTCTCGCAGACGTAAATCACGAGCCAGTGCGCTCCAAAACCCGCTCCCCCTCCCCATCCCGCACAACAACCCGCACGCTCTCCCCATCCTTAATCGCAAAATCCATGCGCTCCTCCTGCAGATCCCCTGCAATGAACGCATTGTTCCCCTGATGCAGAGCGCGATACATCTTCCTGCCATGATGCTCCCGGCGCAATCGCAGCGCGCCTGAAGAGACGAGAAACTCAATCCGCTCGCCCGACCGCGCATCGACATACGTCCCGGCGTACACCGCAAGATCATCCTTGCTGATCGGCAGATCAACCACCGCCCCGCGCTCAAGCAGATAGTCATACACCGCCGGACACTCCGGCGACTTGCCCACGCGCGCATGCGATGTCAGCGGAATCCCGTGCGGCCCAAGCACATTCATCAACTCCGGCTGCGTCTCCACAACCGCGCGCACATACCCAAGCTCACCAAGCATCGCCGCGCAATACACATCCATCCGATGCCCGTGCTCTAAAAGAAACTCCGCAATCCCCCGCCGCCCCGTGTGCGCCGCAGCCCCAAGCCCCGTCTCCCAGTCACCCAGATACCAGTCCCACGCCGAGTTGATCAGCCCCGGCTCCTGCTTCACCAGCTCCTTCACACGCGGAAACGCGCCATGACACTTCCCCACATACTCACTCACCATCTTCGGATCGAGCCGATTCTCCTCCAGCCCCTGCACCTGCCCAAACGCCCGACCACTCGCCGCAACCCCCGAAGCCCCAGCCGCGGCAATCACGCCGCACACACCAGCCCCGCCCCCCACAAGAAACCCACGCCGATCCACGCGCACATCATCCGATCCAGATCTCACATCGCTCATCGCTGATCTCCTTGGGAAACAACAGCCGAACCGCGGCCACCAACTCAGGTCTACACCCACTCACACCACACGTTGCGAACATCCGAACGCAGCCGCCCAATGGCCCCGGATACACTCTTTAAACGCCAACCACGCGCAAGCCGGAGGCCAAACAGTGCAAACAGCACGAACAGTCGCAATGACTGCCGCCATCTGCCTCGCCATCGGCGCCGCCATCACCATCGCCATCGCCCTGTGCCTCTGGCACTTCGCTCCGCTCAAAGGCGCCCGCTCACTACGCGCGACCACTTCGACACACGATCATGTCGCAACCGTGGATCTGGGCGTTGGTGTTGAGCGCATCGTGTTCACGAACAAGATGGTCGCCGGATACCACGGCTCCATAACCTCGGATTACGCCTGGACGGTCAGATCAGAGATCTCAGCGCTCAGTCGCCAATCGCAATCAAACCGCCGCGTCAAACTGGATCGCACCTACATGTCTCACGCGTTCGAGCGCAGGCGGAAGCACTGGGCCGTTGACAACTGGTACGGCTTCTCCCTCATCTTCTCCCGATCCATGGCGCGACAACTCAGTGAGTCCGACGATTGGTCGATGGCCGCATCCCAGGCCGGCTGGCCATGGCCATCCCTCTATGGCGAACTCACACTCGTCAATGCGCCCGCCCCCGGAACGGACCAGCGTCTGGTGGACCTCGACGCTCTCGATCGAATCAAGAACACACCCGACGCATTCGCTCTTCAAGGCGGCGCCTACCCAAAACTCCCCCTCCTCCCCGGCTTCATCTACAACACACTCCTCTACGCCGCACTCACATACCTCCTCATCCCCACGTTCGCCTTCAAACAAACACGCACCTACCTGCGAACCAGACGAAACCTCTGCACCCGCTGCGCCTACCCCCTGCGCGATCTCCCATCCCCCGATTCCCCCTGCCCCGAATGCGGCAAACCTGAAACAACCTCATGATCATCGCAGCCCTCTACGACATCCACGCAAACCTCCCCGCACTCGAAGCCGTCCTCGATGACATCTCCCGCGCAAGCCCCGATCACATCATCATCGGAGGCGATGTCCTCCCCGGACCCATGCCTCGCCGCACACTCGCGCGACTCCTCGAACTCGACATCCCAGCCACCTTCATCCGAGGCGATGGCGATCGCGAAGTCCTCGCCCGACTCAAGGGCCATGAAACCCCCTGGTTCGCCACCGCCAAAGAAGAATGGCGCGCTCCCGTCCGCTGGACCGCAGAGCAACTCGACGAATCACATCGAGACATCCTCGAATCCTGGCCCGCCACCCATCAGCATCCCCATCCCGAACTCGGCGAAATCCTCTTCTGCCACGCCACGCCGCAAAGCGACACGCGCATCTTCACGCGCAACACACCCGAACGCACACTCGCCCCCATCGTCGAAAGCGCACGCGCCAACCTCATGATCTGCGGCCACACCCACATGCCATTCGACCGCACAATCGCCGGCGCCCGCGTCATCAACGCCGGCAGCGTCGGTATGCCCTTCGGCCGAACCGGCGCCTCCTGGCTCCTCCTCGACCAAAAGCCCCAACTCCAGCACACCGACTACGACCTCCACACCGCCGCCCGACTCATCGAAACCACCGACTATCCCGACGCACACACCTTTGCCTACAAAAACATCCTCAGCGCACCCGCAGAAGACGAGATGCTCGCCATCTACGACAAAGCCGCGGCCACCTGATCCGCAAGATCAATGACATTGCACCTGAGACTCAATTGGCGCACGCCCGCGATCTGCCTGCTCATCGGCTTCCTGATGAACGCAGTCGTCGTCGCCGTCCTGAGTCTCGCGGGCGCCGCCGAAACTCAGGCTCGGGGGCATATCTTCCAGAGATTGGGCGCTGGAAGCCAACCAGCAAATGTCCATGTTCACACGCATCACGGCTTCGGCATTGAGCGATTCGTCGCATGCGCCAACAAATATAATAGGTCTCTATTTGGATTCTCAGAATACGACCACAAGCACGCCCCGTTGCCACCAGCGCGCAGACTCCTGATCGAAGCCACTGAGTCCTTATACGTGGTCAACCAGATCGGCTGGCCCGCTCGCGCCGTCGTAACGAAGCGTGTGTACTACGCCGGTCCGGAGCTCGGCGAGGATGCAATACGCGCGTGGCTGCCGAAAGGCAGAACTTCTATCTCCATGGTTCAAGAAGGGTTATTCCCAGACGGCGCCTTTCCGAGAGTCCCCCTCTTCTCCGGCATCATCATCAACACACTCTTCTACGCAACACTCGCCTACCTCCTCATCCCCGCCTTCGCCTTCAAACACACACGCACCTGCCTGCGCAGCAGACGAAACCTCTGCACCAGGTGCGCCTACCCGCGCGATCACTTGCCATCCCCCGACGCCCCCTGCCCCGAATGCGGCGCCGGCTAATCCGCCACTCACGATCGGAGCGCACCATCAAACTCCGTACACGCATACTTCGAGACCTGCTCATCTGCCTCGCCCTCGGCAGCGTGATCAACATCGCCGTCGCCTTCTGTCTCTTTAATTGGACGCCCCTCATCTCCAGCGGCATAAATGGCATCACCATTAATCATCAGCCGCAAGTCATCGATACGCAGGTCGGACGCGGCGTCGAACGAACCACCATCCAGTATCAATACGGCCTGACGAAATGGCGCCAGACCCGCCTCGGCATCATCGCCATGAATGCACTGGATGATGCGTGGGAGGAAAGCGCCGATGAACGCGGCGTCACGCATGATCCCGCAACTTTCCGTAAGCGTCTCAGCCGGCGCGCCGAGATCGAGCCCGACAGCCCGGACTTCTACGAAACCGATTTCCTCTCCCCAGCACTCCGATCGAAAATAAAACCCATGCGCAAGGCCTACGTCGTCGCCGCACAGGCTGGCTGGCCCTTCCCCGCCTTCTACAGCGCCAAAAGCGTGCTGCCCAAGCCGCCTCTCGATGGAGACATCCCGCCCCCCGACGAAATTCAAAAGCTCATCGACGACATCAACAACACCGGCGACCCCCTCGGATTCCCCCGCGGCGAATACCCGCGCTACCCGCTCTGGATAGGCCTCCTACTCAACACACTCATCTACACAGCCATCGTCTACATGCTCATCCCTTGCTTCGCGTACAGACACGTTCAATCGCTGCTTCGATCCAGACGCAACCAATGCCTCCGCTGCGGCTACTCGCTCGCCAATGCCCCATCCCACGATTCCCCCTGCCCCGAATGCGGCGCATAACATGCCCACATGACAACCCCTCAATCCATAAACATCCGTTCCGCACTCGATTCCATCCCCGCCGTCGAAGAACACAAACTCCTCGGCAAGGTCAACCACTGCGACGTCAAAGCCGCACGCCTTCTCGGCGGCGTCACACCCCACCATCACAAATCCGAAGACGAATGCTTCCTCGTCGTCGACGGCCGCCTCCGCGTCACCTTCGACGATCACGAAACAACCGTCGAAGCCGGCGAGCTCATCATCATCCCCGCCGGCGTCACGCATAACCCCATCGCCGATGTCGAATGCCGCGTGCTGATCTTCGAGCCGTCGCAGATCACCAAGACCGGCGCACAGGGCGCATCGACCGCAAAGCGCAAGCCGCAGAAGATCAACCTCAAAAGCGCACTCTCATCATTCACCGACTGCTGGCGCCCGCACCTTCTCGGCGAAGTCAGCGGCTGCGCCCTCAAACTCGCCAAACTCGAAGACGCCTTCCACTTCCACACACACGAAGCAGAAGATGAACTCTTCCTCATCCTTCAGGGCGAGCTGTGCATGCAGTTTGAAGAAGGCGAAGCGAACCTCACACCCGAAGATCTCATCATCATCCCCCGAGGCGTCGCCCATAAGCCCATCGCACGCGATCAGTGCAGCGTCCTTCTCTTCGAACCCGCAGAAACGCTCAACACCGGCGACGCGTCACACGAACGCACGATCAAACCCGAAGACCTGCCTACAATCACCGCGCACTGACCAATCGCACGAACACATCCCCCAATCGCACAAGGAGACATCCATGTCACAGCACAAAGTCAATCTCGACTGGCGCCACGCCGGCGGCGAGTTCTCCTACAACTCCTACACCCGCAACCACACCTGGACCTTCGAAAACGGCTTCACCATCCAGGGCTCCGCCGCAGTCGGCTACAAAGGCGACGAAGCGAAAACCGACCCCGAGGAAGCCTTCGTCGCATCCCTGGCAAGCTGCCACATGCTCTCCTTCCTCGCCCTCTGCACCAAGGCCAAACTCTCCCCGACCACCTACACCGACGAAGCCGTCGGCCACCTCGACAAAAACAGCGATGGCAAACTCGCCATCACCAAAGTCGAACTCCACCCCAGAATCACCTGGCACGGCGACGAGCCCACCCCCGAGCAAATCGACGACCTCCACCACCAGGCCCACGACATCTGCTTCATCGCCAACTCAGTGAAGACGGAAGTCACAGTGCAGCCGGCGGTGACGGCGTAAGGCCCTGCGGCCAGTGGAGCGGATCCATTGCTCAACGCACTCAAAGCGCACACCTCCAGCGGCCGCATGCTGCGCGTGCTTCGAAAGCCGCCGCTTGAGCGCTCCACCTGCGGCTACCTGATCGCCGCATCCGATGAACTGTTGCTGATGCACGCCTTCCACGACTTCATGCCGGACGGATATACCATCCTCCTCACACGCGATGTGGAAGACTTCGAGTCAGGCGCCCATGAACAACACTGGGATCGAATGCTCGAAGGCGAAAACCTGCTCGAAGGCCTTCGACTGCACGTCGACATCAACCTCACATCCATCGCGCGCGCCATCGATTCAATCCAAGGCTGCTTCGGACGGCTCATCATTGAGTGCGAAATGGAAGACAATGAAGAACATCAGTTCTTCTTAGGCTCCGCAGTCGATGTCGGAGAATCAGATGTCATCATGGATCACTTCGACGACACCGGCGCCTGGCTCGACAAGCCGCAGTCGATCCTGCTTGATGACATCACAAGAGTCCAGTTCGAGACCCCGTACATCATCCACTTCTGGCCATACGTGGACGGCCCGCCTCCACATGGACACCAGTCGAAGTAGGCAGCCAGTGAAGATCGATTCACCGAACTTCTACTGCTCAATCCGGAAGAAGATTCGTGACCCGGAACTCACACACATGAATCCTCGCCCGCGCATATTGTTGCTGGCGGCCATGCTCTGCATAACGGTCGCCTGTGACTCTGAGAAACGCGAGCCACAACAAGCCGACGTGCCTGTCACAATTCCGGCGCCGGTGGATGTGTCCTCGTTCACATACATGGACGGCGGCGAGGGAATCTTCCCATTGCTCTTCCTTGATCTACGTGAACAGAGCCTCGTGATGACCCTCTGCGAGCATCACGAACTCATGTCCGGCCGCGACGCGCTCTTCACGGAGGACAACTTCTGGATGCGCTTCGAACTCCCCGCGACAACCGAAGATCTTCAGGCCGTCGCACAGGCGCTGCAGACCGTCAATTTCTGGTCGCTGGACTCCCAGGCAGATCCCGACATCATGGACGGCTGGGCGATCTATGTCGCCGCGGCAAGCGACTCTCAATCGCACACAGTCCGTTGGAAAAACCGCGGCGACCACAATCTCGATGTCATCAAAGAACTGGTGCACGAACGCTTCGTTAGCCGCCTGAAGCAGCTTCTCGATGCAGGAGCAGTGACCGGCGCGCCGTTCGTTGGAGAGGAGTCTGAGTTAGAGGAACTGTGGAAACCATTCCTGGATCGAACATCAGACGCATCCGCCACCTAAGCGCCCAGGTCACCCACAATCCGCCCCGCACTCTCACTGACGCTCCACTCCGCAAACGCGGGAACCGCCATGACATCCACTCGAATCTATAGTGGATCTCATCATGCCCCACGTCTCCTTCGTCGCCATGTCGGGAGTGCGCGTGCGCGAGTCCGAACTCGCGGCGCTGGGCATGACGCTGCCCGGCCTCATGGGCAGAGCGTCAGCAATCGCCGCCCTTCCGCCCCTCGGCGTGCTCACACTCGCCGGCATGACGCCCGAAGACTGGTCCACATCACTCCACGAAGCGCCGTCCCTCACCGATGATCTCGTCCAGCGCATCCTGCGCGAGCGACCCACCCTCGTCGCCATCTCCGCGCTCACCGCATCCATCATGGAGGCATACGCCCTTGCCGACTGCCTTAGCGCCGAAGGCGTCTCCGTCGTCCTCGGCGGCCTGCATGTCACCGCCTGTCCCGAAGAAGCCACCGAACACGCCGACGCCATCGTCATCGGCGATGGCGAACCTGTCTGGCTGGACGTGCTCGCCGATGCGCAAGCCGACGCCCTTCGACTCATCTACCGCGCCGATGCGCCCTTCGACCTCGCCCAAGCCCCACTTCCGCGCTTCGATCTGCTCGGCGAAAGCCAGCGCCCGAGATTCACACTTCAGGCGACCCGCGGCTGCCCCTTCGCATGCGACTTCTGCGCCGCAAGCCGCCTGCTCGGACCATTCAGAACCAAACCCGGCCATCGCCTGCGCGCCGAACTCGATGCAATCAAACGCATCGATGCGCACCCGCTCATCGAACTCGCCGACGACAACACGTTCGCCCGCGGCGGACCCCACGACGACATGCTCGATGCCTTCGCAGATTCCGGCGCCAGATGGTTCACCGAAGCGGACTGGCGCCTCGGCGAAAACCCACATGTCCTCCAGCGCCTTGCCGAATCCGGTTGCGTGCAGGTGCTCATCGGCCTCGAATCACTCGTCCACACCCACGAAGGCATGGGCGCCAAACAATCATCCATGGCGCGCATGATGGAAGCCGTCGAAGCGATCCAGGCCGCCGGAGTCGCCGTCATCGGCTGCTACATCGTCGGCAGCGATGGCGAAACACACGAATCAATCGCCCGCCTCCGGACCTTCCTCGAATCAGATCCCTGCGCAGATGCGCAAATCACATTGCAGACGCCCTTCCCCGGCACGGCCCTTCGACGCAGACTCGCGAAAGAAGACCGCCTGCTCCCCGATCGCGACTGGTCGCATCACACCCTCTTCGATGTGACATTCCAGCCCGACCGCATGACGCCGCAGGAACTCACCGAAGCATTCCGAGATCTTCTTCAACAATCCTTCGATCACGAGCAGACCCGAAGGCGGCGAGAGATCAGAAGAAACGCATGGAAGCGCAATCCGTCGCTAGCAGGAGCCCTCCACGAATGAAGATCGCAACGCTCGCCCGCTACCTCATCGGATCACGCGACGCGATTCTCGAAGTCGCCGCAAATCGCTGGTCGCCCCTCATCGGCGCCATCTTCGTGCTCTCCGCCGGGTTCGCGCGCGAATACGACGGCGAAGATCTCATCCATGAGCCATGGCACATCCTGCGCCCGCTCGGCGCCTCGCTGTTCACCGGATCCGTTCTCTTTCTCCTGGCGTTCGCTTCCGCGTCACGACGCAAACACAAGGGCACGGGAACACCGCCGCAATTCCGCACCGCATACAGATCATTCATCGGCCTCTTCTGGATGACGGCGCCCCTCGCCTGGCTCTACGCAATCCCGTACGAGCGCTTCCTGTCGCCCATCGACGCCGTCTCGATCAACCTCTGGACGCTCGGCATCGTCGCCGCATGGCGCGTCCTCCTCATCACCCGCGTCATTCAGGTGATCTACGGCATTCACTTCGTCGCCGCCTTCTTCATCGTGATGCTCTTCTCCGACGCACTTGCCTTCACCGCGATGATGGTCATCCCGAGACCCATCATCGATCTCATGGGCGGCCTCCATGATCTTGAACGCGATGCCATCGTTGCCAACGCGACGCTCTCGATCATCGTCTGGTCAGTGCTCACCGCGCCCATCTGGATCCTCGGCGCCATGATTGCCGCATGCAAGCTCAAGCCGCACTGGCCGGACTTGGCGAAGTACTCTCAGGCCAAACCATCGCGTGCCGTGTTCATCGCCGCATGCGCATCAAACCTCGTTTTTCTTCCATTGCTCTTCCTGACCCAGCCCCAGCAGATCAATCGGCGCACTGCCGAGCGCCTGCTCAACTCCGGACAAATCGCCGAAGGACTCGCATACATGTCCGCGCGCGACCGAAGCGACTTTCCGCCCCACTGGGATGCCCCGCCGAAACTCGGTTACCCGAATCCGAGACCGGATCTGGCGCTCATCTGCGAAGCGATGGCCAATGAGTGGCCCTCTGATTGGGTCGCGGAGAATTACCTTTCAGAGATCAGGGATGAAGTGGAGTCCAGCTGGGGACTGCATATGTACAAATCATGGGTTGGTGTGGCCGGGGACTATCGGCCAAGGTCGTATGAGCGCCACGCCGAGGAACTCGAGATGCTCAAACTCATGGCCCAACATGACGACACGCTCTCTGAGGATGATCGCGCAGCGGTCAAGCGCATCATCAAACTGAATGAACCAGAGATGTCAGAAGGTCCCTTGGGCTCGGATAAAGCACAGATGCCTGAACCAGACTCCCCGTGATGGACGATCTAAACCTTTACCCCAACCTCACCCACAACCCGCTCCGCACTCTCAAAAGCCCCCTGCATCCACGCCTGCGTCGGCGCCGTGTGCTCGCCCGCAAAATGCACGCGCCCAAACGGCGTCGCAATATCCTTCCAGAACTTCCCGATCTGACCCCGCGTCATCTCCGCATGCGCGCCGCCCGCCCACGGATCCTCATCCCAGCACTTCGTCACGCCCCCTTCAAACACATCGCTAAACCCCGGCAGCACCGTGCTCACGATCTCGCCCCCGCGCAGCGTCCGATCCTGCGGCGGCAACTGCTCCAGCATCTGACTCGCGCGCTCCTTGATATACAGCTGCACAATCGTCCGCGGCCCCTTCCGCTCCCAGCTCGCATCCCACACCTCAGCAGGAATGTCAGTCGTCGCAAAACCGGAAAGCCCCTCCTTGCGCCACGGCCGCCCACCCGCCTGCATCATCACACGCGAAAGCGATGTGTAGTTCAGCTCCTCCGCCGCCTGCCTCTTGATCAGCGGCAAGTGCGGGCTGAACTCCACCTTCCACAAAACCGGGAAAGGCACAGTGCAGATCACCTGATCACACCGCAGCCGCTCGACATCCCCGCCGCGTCGCCGCACAAGCACGCGCGCCTCAGTCTCATCCTGCTCGACACGCACCGCCGGCGCGCTGTATTCCAGCCGCGCGCCAAGCTCTTCCGCCATGCGCTTCGGAATCTGATCATTCCCCCCCTCGATCTTCACCAGGCTTCCAGTCACCGAAGCCATCGAAATGATGCGCAGCAGCCAAAGCGCGCTCGTCTCCGCATCCTGCACCTTCGAAAACCCAAGCGCCGCGATGCTCGAAGCGTCTTCACTGAACCCCGCATCCCGCGTCAACTCATAAAACGTCACATCATCCAGATGCGCAATCTCTTCCGGCGGCCACTCCGCGCCATAAGGATCACCCACCTTCGAGAAATACGGCCCGAACGCGCGCCCGAACATCCCGTTCGATCCCAGCGCAAGCTCCTCCTCCGTCAGATCCAACGGCAGCTTCGATAAGTCCGGCCCCGCGCTCGGATCCGCCACAACATTCACACCCCGCACCTGCGCAAGCGCATCGCCCTCAGATGGATAAAAGGGCGTCGTCGTCAACCCATACCGCTTCGCCCAGTTCAGCGTCAGATGATGATTGCTCGGAATCCGCGCCGCCCCCGCCTCCGCATACAAACCATCCGCAAAGGGATCGCGCAACGTCAGAATCCGACCCCCCGGCCGCGAACGCGCCTCGACAACGCGCACATCATGCCCCTGCTCCATCAGCTCAATCGCGCTCGCCAGTCCCGCGGCGCCCGCCCCAATAATCACAACCCGCTTCCGCTTCCCCGCCGGCGCTCGCCCGCGCGATCCAGCGCCATCCTGCGCCCGCGAAATCGGCGCAAGACTCGCCGCCCCCGCCGCAATCGCCATCGCCAGAAACGCGCGCCGTCTCATCTCATGCATATCGAAGTCTCCTCGCAGGATGGATCCGCATCATACCTCGCGCACCTGATATTCCGAGCCTTTTCCCATCCCCCACGCCCCCCGCGCGGTATCCTCATCCACCATGAGCTTCAGCGATCACTTCCGCGTCAAGCCCGGCAGCAAGGTCAAACTCGAAAAGCTCGACGCCGCCGCCACCTACGGCCTCGAACCCGAAGAACGCGATAAAACGCTCATCGACACCGTCCGCCAGCGCGACAAAGTCATCCTCGCCGGACTCCAGCACAAACTCTTCGCCGAAAACAGCCGCGCACTCCTCGTCATCCTCCAGGGCATCGATTCCTCCGGCAAAGACGGCACAGTCCGCCACTGCTTTTCCGGCTTCAACCCGACCGGCTGCAAAGTCTGGTCCTTCAAAGCGCCATCACTCATGGAGTCCGAACACGACTTCCTCTGGCGCATCCACGCCCGCTGCCCCGCCAAAGGCGAAATCACCGTCTTCAACCGCTCCCATTACGAAGATGTCCTCGTCGCCCGCGTCAAGAACCTCGTCCCCGAATCCGTCTGGCGCCCCCGCTACAACATCATCAACGGCTTCGAGCAATACCTCACCGTCGGCTTCACGCGCGTCCTCAAGTTTTTCCTGCTGATCGATAAGGAAGAACAGCGCGAGCGCCTCCAGAAACGCATCGCCAACCCCGACAAGAACTGGAAGTTCGACGAATCAGACATCACCGAACGCCAGCGCTGGGATGAATACATCACCGCCTTCAATGAGATGCTCGCAAGCTGCTCCACCGAAGAGGCCCCCTGGCACATCATCCCCGCCAACCGCAAGTGGTATCGCAACTACGCCATCACGCGCATCCTCCGCGAAACACTCGAAGACATGAACCCCCAGTTCCCCCCGCCCCGCGCCGATCTCTCCGACATCGTCATCCAATAGCGCCCGCCGCCCACACCGCCGCTGACCGGCGCGCCTACCCTCCCCTCGCGATGAATCTCAGCCACCTCACCGACGAGCAGTTCCTCCAAGGCTTCAAGACAGCCGGCTTCAGCGCCAAAGAGTGGGACCACCTCGGCCACATCCGTGCCGGCGCACTCCTCGTCAATCAAATGTCCCCCGAAGAAGCCCTCCCCCTCATGCGCGCAGGCCTCGAAGGTCTTCTGTCCCGCGCCCGCGCCGAAGGCTTCGATCCTCGCACCGGCTACCACGAAACCATCACCCTCTTCTGGCTCAAACGCATCCGCGCCGCCCTCGATGCTGATGCGCGTCCCCTCACCGATGCGCGCGACTTCTGCCGCAATCACACCGAGCTTCACGATCCCAAACTCCAGCTCAAGCACTACTCCAGACGCCTCCTCTGCAGGCCCGAAGCCGCCAGTTCCTACCTCGAGCCCGATCTGGCCCCCCTTCCTTAGAAGTTCACTCAATCCGCGCTTCCCCACGCCCGATATCCAAAGCGTGACCCAGCAGAAGCGCAAACCGGCGATCCCCATGCCTCACCCCCGCGTGTGGTTCGTCATCGCGCTCGTCACATTCATCGCCGCGCTGGCCATCCTTGCGACCCACCCCGCCACACCCGCGCCCGGCCTGCAGGATCCGCCCACGCCCTACTGGCCGGATGTCGTCGCCGCCTTCCAGCACGTCGAATCCGAAGGCCCCCGCCACGCAGGACAGATCCTTCTCCTGTTCTCCGGACTCTTCCTCATCCACGCCTGCGTCTGCCTCGCCATCCGCAAGCTGCACATCACGCCCCGTCTGGGCGCCTGAGTCCGTCTGCGCAGCCCGCGCCTTCTGCCAATCCTCACAATTCACACGCCGATAGTTGTGATCGCTCCCGCCCGCGATACGCTTTCCCCTGAAGGGAAACGCTTTCGCATGACGCCCGAGATCGTCCAGGCCTTCGTCAAGGCCATCGAACTCAAAGATCGCTCAACCGCCGCCCACACATGGCGCGTCGTCCTCTATGCGCGCACGCTCTGCGAAGAGTTCGGCGTCGATCGCGACACCATCGCGCGCATCACCCCCGCCGCCGCACTCCACGACATCGGCAAAATCGACATCCCCGAAAGCATCCTTCAAAAACCCGGCAAGCTCACCGACGAAGAGTTCGCCATCATCCAGACGCACACAACCATCGGCCACGATCGACTCATGCGCATGGATGAACAGGATGAGATCATGCTCAACCTCGTCCGCTCCCACCACGAGCGCTGGGACGGCAAGGGC
>JAULKQ010024416.1:0-33043 GCA_032356285.1 Smithsoniella earleae | reverse complement strand
CTGTTTCAAACCAGAGTTTCGGGGGGGTAACGTGCGTCATAGATCCGGCGAAGGTCTTACTGCGGTACATGAAAGATTCGGGGGGAATCTGTGTGCGTGGGTACGGGAGGACGCGTTTATCTAGTGGCGCGGGTGTGTCGGGGGTCATCACCGGCGCTTGCGTCGAGGCACTTCGGTGTCGGTTCCAAACTTCTGCACGAATTAGTAGCCGCTAAGTCCACCAGCCTTTCCGACGCATTTGACTACGATTTATGTCTCTGATGGTAAAATGGCGATGGCGAAATTGCGAAACAATTTGCAAAAATGTGGTGATTTCTCACGATTTAAATGGTACGACTTTTTTTCTCAGCAATCGGGTGAAAATAACGTGTCCAAGAAAGGTTTCTTTGGCGTCCAATTTACAACAAAGCTGGTTGTGGAACTCCAGTGTCTTGTTTTCCAGAGCACTCGAGAAAAGCCGGTATCGATTGATACGCATGTTGCACTTCTGTTTCTGGAAAGCTTCATTTCAGTAATATACATGTCTATGAGTTTACGTGGATGTAGCTGACGTTCAAGTGATTTTTGCACTGTCTGGTACGGCTGTAAACCGGACTGTTACAAGGAATTTGTGCTCAGCAGTTGGATGGCTCGTGGTCCTACGTGTTGGTCGTTGACCCAGTAGAGATTAACTGTGGATTCAGGCAGATGTTGCCCTAATTCTGAGGCGTAGTCAGTGGCAATGCTGAATTTCTTTTTATTGTCGACCAAGTGGACAGCATGGCATAACACCACCAAGGTGTCTGGCGCGGACTAGAACCCACGCGGAAAGGCAATGCATCTTTCAAGATTGTGTTTGTCTTACTGAAGTCTCACGAGTCTCTCCTCACTTCCACAATCAAAAACCAAAACAGCATTCTAAGCAGCAGTCTTGCAGGACCTTGTTGGGTCGAACTCACCGCTCTGCTACCTGTTCGAGAAAACCTTGTATTCAAGATAGCAAGTTAATTTGCTAAGAGCTGCTTACTGTAAGAGTACTCTATCATGAGTATGTAATTTTAATTTTTGTTTTATAAGGTTTATGACATTTAGTATCCAGTTTATCGTAAGCTTCTGAGGAGCCGGTTCTCCCTTTGAGAGCACCACGGTGGTGAGCGTGCACGATGTCTACGAAAAAGCCCGCATATGCTTGTTAAGACCAAACAAATCTCTTAATTTTGCAAAATTCGATGCTGCAGGGCTTACTGCATGGTGCGTGAACCCCATAAAACTTGATGTTTGGTTTATCAAATCGTTTCGGAACGTGTGAGAAGGTACTTCGTCGGGACAAGAAAATACGAAAGATATCACAGATTAAAGAATGAATATCATCGTCGTGCATGTTGTGGCCAGCTTAACATTTCCTTTGTGGATCGGTTCTCTTGGCGATATTGGTGCCACTGAGTCTACATGACTGGAAGTATCGAACTCAGGAGGTGTTACGTTAACCATGCAGAGCTCGAGGGAGATTGCTGCCCTGTTAGTCATGAAACATACGCAGAAACTGGGCCCAATCAACCGCTCGTGTTGCCGCACTGTGGGCACACGTTTTCGCGCTCCAGCATCGACATGATGCTTAAAGCTCACCCACCTGGCTGCTTTCCATGTCCTCTATGTAATACGAGGCAACAAAGCGTCAAAAAGGCTCAGACTTGTCCCCCGAATTGGGATACAATCATGAGAATTCAAAGTACACCGTCGATGAGTCAGGTAGCTCTCCAATACCTAGCTCATTTAAGAATTGCACAGGACAAATGCTTCAAATGCTTTTTTTATACTTTGAGGCTAAGAATTCAAAGCTTAATTCAACATCGGTATACGCAGATTGATAGAAACGCAACTGCATCTCAAGTCTGTGACATGATTACTGCCTTGGAGCAGCAACTGGAACAGATACTTGAATCCAATGGGATCCATAGAAGCCAGCGCTTCAAGGTTCAACGAGCAGCCGCACTAAGTCAGATGAGGACGGAATGGAGAGCGGGTCGTCGTAGTCGTTTTGCCGTTCGTTGGAAGCGAATTTTGTATGCTATACCTTTTTTAATTGGCGGTGCTGTCATGATGAAACTAAACTAAGGCGTTATATGGAGAATTTCTGTGCGTTTCAAAGCTTGCTGTCTGCCTCAGATCAAGATTCTGGATGTTCTGCGTGTATCACTTGCTGAGTCACCCATGCTTGTGTATGCTCCGAGTACGTGTCCAAAGTCACTTTCGTTGTTGAGCGAGTCTTCGCCAAGTTCGAAGGAACATAACATATGATTGTAAGTTGTTGTACATCATGCTGGATACACATTAGGAGCCAACCCGTCGTGTACAGCATACACCGACGATGGTATTTCCGTCACATCTTGGTCCCCTGTTCAACACGTTGAGCATGTACGCACTGGTTAATAACTTTTTCTCCACCAAAAAGGAGCTCGTGGCGCAAATTATTGCATGCACATCTCAGGCGCAACCAAGCTCTTCAGAATCATGGACACACGGCAATGCCTATGTTTCGGAGCGGTGGTGGCGTTTGGAAGAAGCAAGTTTTCATTCTTACACATTCAACTAGTGTACGTAACAGCATATTCATACCGCGACGTAGTGGGGAAAGTTTTCATACAAGTACAAGCTTGTTGGCGATGTAGCTTCTTCTGAAACAAAAAGTATGTTATTATAACAAGAGAGAAATCAAAGTGGTACTCCTGTATAGTCCCTCGTGTACAGAATAGGTTACAAGCCCAGCCTGTGAATCAGATACGATGGGTTTGGGATCAATTGCAGCTTGAGAAGAGGATCCTGAAAAAGGTAACTTATAAACAAGAACCCAATGACCTTCCCAATTACTACATATGAGCACACTAGATTTTCTCAGGTTTTTCTCAAGTATTGCGTTAGCCTGCATGACAGCTGTGTGTTCAACCTACCACCCGCATTTGATTGTTGTACCAAAGAGCCACAACAGACCCACTGTTGTTGAATGTCTCAAATAGCCTGAAGGAAGGCTCAATCCTCCAGATTGGAGAATAAAATGAATTTGCTGCATCTGTGAGAATACCAGCACCTATTAAAGCAAGTTCAAGTTCACAGTGTTCAACCCTCCTGGCATGGAGCGACTTGTTATTTGGTGTTAGTTTCACCACAGTGAGCTGAGCAGGGAACAAATTTGTTCAAATGTCAGTATAACAATGATGTTTGGAAAGAACTCAAGGATGTAGTTACAGCTCTCACCAAGGAATTAATATACACCGAGAATCTCAATGATTGACATGTGTTCAAGAACACTGGTTATCTGCTGATGTAATTTTCAAATCTAACTGTGTTCCACCATGATTAACTCTTATCTTCAAGTTAAAGAATTTGCCGGCATCCTGACTCGAAGTACAGAAATACAACATTGGGTGAATCAGAGGCACTGAAGCCAGCACTATACACTGACATTGCCTTACACTTCTACATACAATCAGATGCAACCATGAGCTTGGTGAAATGCCCTGCAGCAACTGTAAAACCAAGGAGCTTTAATAGGGAGAACAAAAAGATGCCAGCTGTAGGAACATGCAGGAATGGCTTCTTCCAATCTCTCCTGGGAAATCAAAATTGTACCTTAGACAGTACCGTCATCTTTGCTGCTGAACTTTCGGACGAAAGTTTATACGAAGCATGTTTCCAACTACTAATTGTTCAGTACTGGTTCATTGAATTCTATGCTTCAGTATCTATGCAGTAAGGAATGAAGTTCAAGCTCTTCAATTGGACGGTTGTGCCGCACTGTCGATGCAGACTGAGAAAAAAAGTTCAATTTATCGCGCTTAGACCTCAGCATGAAGAAAACATTACGTATAGCCGGCACTACCGGCCACGTGTCGTTTTCTCAACATCAGTACATAGCTAGGCCTACGCAGGAAAAACCGCCAAGAGAAGCTCACCCTTGAAAGCTGTTAAGCACCCAACGTAGCTGCAAACGTATTGCGGTGTCACCAGCAGACTCAGGCAATGAAGGCGACCCGGGAGCAACTTACTCGTATGATGACCTTAATTTTTTTTTTCTCATCTATGTTTTTTCTCACCAACCTGTCGCAAGCAAGAAGACACAAGTCTTCTAGTCGCTCATCGATTAAGAGACAGCAGATCTCACTCCCAATGTAAGCTCAGCACGCGAGAAATATCGTAACTCCAGGTTGTACTGCAGGAATTGGAAAGAGACATCAGCGTATTTTGAATCGTAATTATTCATTTTGAGAAACCAACGAGTGGCATCATGATGCATCGGCAGTCCTTCATTGTGCACCATGGTACGTACAAACGTGTGCGGCGCCGTCATGTGGAACTGGGGGCCCCTTGAGTTTGAACAAGAAAGGAAACCAAGCAAAGAAAAAAAGAGTGTTCAAAAAAGATTCCAAGCACTACCGCAACCCCTTTCCGCACATTCAAGATTCAGAGGAGCGTTTTGCGTGGAGTGTGCACGACATGGCAGAAAGCGCAAATCCTATGCGCGATGTGCGCGTTGCCAAACTAGTCCTCAACATTTGCACTGGAGAATCCGGAGATCGTTTACAGAAGGCAGCTAAGGTTGGTGTTTTCGCGACAGAAAAGCCAACAGTTGTCTGAGCTGCACTTCTGAGTTTTTTTCCATGTGGAAGCAAACCTGGATCATGCTTCAGTTCTTTATCATTTATTACTTTGTGAAGATATTAAAAGGCTTGTCTTTGCGACTAACTGCAAAGATTGTCAGCAAGCATAGTATCAGTGCAGGTTCTCGAGCAGCTCACCGGACAGCAGCCCGTATACGGCAAAGCTAGGTACACTGTACGTAGGTTTGGTATCCGCAGAAATGAGAAAATTTCCTGCTTCGTCACCGTGAGGGGGGAGAAGGCGATGCAGCTTATCGAGGCTGGATTGAAGGTGAAGGAATACGAGTTACTTCGCAAAAACTTCTCTGACTCAGGTAAGTATCTTGATCTTTACTATTTGCAGCTTATGCCATCAATAATTATCAGCTCTTATTGCTCAGCAATTGTGAAGGGAACTTTGGTTTTGGGATCACTGAGCATATCGATCTGGGTGTGCGATATGACCCATCTACCGGAATTTTCGGAATGGATTTCTATATCCAGCTAGAAAGGCCAGGATTCCGCGTATCTAGACGGCGCAAGTGCCAGAGAAGAGTATGTCACACATCTTGCTCTGTTAAAAAATGTTGACGTTGTATACACCTATATCTTTTCCAATCAAGAGTAACTGTTGACACCACCCGTTCACGTCGTGCAGATTGGTTCAGCACACAGGGTCAACAAAGAAGATGCTGTGAAGTGGTTCCAGACCAAATTCGAGGGTGTTGTGCTCAATAAAGCCCACGCATTCTAGGTGTCCAGCGATGTAACGCATTTCTTATTGACAAAGTAGCTTTATTTTGTCTAGTACCACAACTAGTTTGCAGTTTCAGCACAACCTGTGACGTCTCTACACAAGATTTGATTCTTTTTATACACTCGTTCAGAGAAACTCATGGTTAGTGGTTTAGATCATAATTTCAAGTCAAGAAATGAATTGAGGATTACAAACAGAGAAATAATGATGAAAGTGCGAATGAAACAAATGTTCATCTCTGACTATCCTACGACGGAGTTTTTAATAGTGCACGACTTCATCAATTGGACGACTAATTCATGCATACATCACCTAGGAATTCTGTTCCAAAAATTGATGACAGATACCGTCCAGCCTGTAATGGAAGATTGAGTCGTCAGGCCCGGTGTCGGGTATTGCCTTTTCGTCCGCAACGACAATTACTGCAAAACAAAAAGCACCTTCACACGTGATCACATGGATCCGATTCACAGCGAAGGTTGCTAGAGAAGTTTATCACGAAAATCAGTGTTGATCACTCGCTCATCAAGTATCGCGCTCGTGTGATAGTAGCATACCTCTTTGTTGGTAATGTTCATGGACAGCCAGTCAAGGCCTTCGTACAGACCATCTCCGGATGTAGCGCATGTGCTTTGAATGTACCTGCTCATGGTAGACTTCTTGGAAAGTAATTTTGTTTGTGCTAGTACTCGTGAGTACGCAGCGACATGGGTGACGACAACTTCGTACAAGGCAACAATTTTATTAAATCCAAAAGGCCGTGGGATATTACCATTTGCGAAGGCGCATTGAATGTAAGCCTAGTTTGTCTGTCACTTCGGCAACATTCATTGCATTCGGTAGATCTTGTTTGTTGGCGAAAACAAGCAACACGGCATCGCTGAGTTCGTCCTGCAGGGATACTAAGCCGATTAATGTCGAAAAAAATCATAAAATTAGGTTCAAAGTGTTTTTAAGAGGACAGTCAACAGGATCATGTTTGAAACAGACCTCGTTCAACATTCTGTGTAACTCGTCGCGAGCTTCGCTGACTCGTTCACGATCATTACTGTCGACAACGAATATCAACCCTTGAGTATTCTGGAAATAATGCCTCCACAAAGGACGGATCTGCAAAAGTATGTCAACCATGCTTGGATATTTTCTGCACTACAATACCATTTAAGATTGAACCAGTCATCCTCGCAGCGTACCTTATCCTGGCCACCAACATCCCACACAGTGAAGCTAATGTTCTTGTACTCGACTGTCTCCACGTTAAAACCTGTGTCACTGAGAGTTCCGGTTATCAAAGAGTTCGTAAGGCTAATAAACACTTTTGAAAATTGTCATCAATTACTCACAGAGAACAGCTTTCGAGAGCGTATTTCATGCTATTTAAGCCGCATCATGCACCAAAAGGAGCGTGAAGAAGGCAGATGGTTCGTGGCCTTTGCGAATCAGAAGCTTACCAATGGTGGGGATAGTGGTCACGATTTCTCCCAGTTTCAGTTTATACAAAATGGTTGTTTTACCGGCTGCATCAAGACCAACCTGCGTAACGCTAGCTGGTTGCTGGTCAGAAGGTGGGACGACAGAGTTGCTCGAAGTACGCCGAAGCTGCGAGCTATAAACGCACCATCAGAATGCGCATCTCCTTTCTTGAAAAGAGACGCGAGAACAGTTTTGTGAACGCGATACCCATCTTGAAGACGCGACACCTAGGTGGTCCCCAATAAGTATTTAACCAAGATTTATCACAGTCAGGCAATGCCCTACTACAACTGTACGTGTCTTGGAGGTTTCGTTTGATTCCATCTAGTGCAGTGTTACACCTCGTACGGGCTGTTCCTTCACGAGGTTTTCATGCAGTGCCGAGATGGCTAATGAATGCCAAGTGCTACCCCCGATATATCGTTCAAAAGCTTTCGGTCTCAGCACTGTATAGCACGTTACCCTTCCCACATAATCGCAGCCCGAAAATCTGTCGAATAAGACGATATTTGCACACTTCTCTGTCTGGCCACTTTTGTTGCTTGAAGAAATTTTGGGCACCCGCTTGTGTGACTTGGTCAGCATTCATGCATACAGCGTTTTTTTTCTTGTTTCCTTCTGCAGCGCGTGGTCATACGACTTAAGTTTTAATCTCGTGGTCGTACGACTTAATTTTTTGCTCCCATTAAAATGAAGTAAACTGCCATACCTGTCTCCTAGAATCTTGGAGCATCCTAGCTTAAGTCGATGGGCCCTCGATAGTTGTGGGACTAAGTGTTCTTGCTCTGCAACAGGAAAATTGTCCTATTCTTTAGCTTTGAACACAACATGTCGGTACGATATATATATACGCATCTAAAATCTTGTGATCCTGGCCTTGGTACAATGCTTTACAGCCACGTACTTGAGCCCTTGTAGCCTGAGTTGCGTTTGTTGCTTGCCTGGATTGATGACGCCGATGCTGGTACGTGCAATTTTGATACACTTAGTACGGCTGTGATCTGCAGATCGATGAATACAATGGTTCATCTATTTTGGCCATGGCCGGGCACGAGTGTGTTGCAATTGGCTCAGATCTACGCTTTGGGGTTCAGATGCAAACTATGGCTACAGATTTCAAAAAAGTCATGCAGGTGTGAGCTCGCATGTTTCGTTTCCTCTTTGATTGATGCAATAGTGAACGCACTGTGGAATAGCTTCTTCTGCTCCGTGGGGTTTCATGTCAGATGATGGGACACACCTGCATAGGTTGGCGTAGAAAGTGACAGACAGCGCTTTGCAGGTGAATGACAAAGTCATCGTTGGATTTTCAGGTCTAGTTACCGATCAGCAGACTCTTTTTTCTAGGATCAGGTTTCGGCACAACATGTACAAACTCTGTGAGGAGAGGGACATGCGTCCAGCAACCTTCTCCCACATGTTATCGAACATGCTTTATGAGAAACGCTTTGGGCCTTACTTTTGTTCATCTGTGGTTGCTGGGCTCGAGCCTGACAACACTCCTTTCATAGCTTCCACGGATTGCATTGGTGCAACAACAGTATCAAAAGACTTTGAAGCTTCAGGAACAGCCCCCAGCACTGTTTATGGTGTGGCAGAGTCATTTTGGAGACCAGGGATGGTGAGTGTCTTTGGTAAGATTGATTGTCAAGCAACTGTGGTTTTGGGAATGATATTCTGACATAACTTAGATGAAGTGTACCCCTTTGATGAGAACAAGAATTGTGCGTGTATGATCAGATTGTAGCTTTAAGTGTATTTGCCCACTACACAAGTAACTCATGCAAGCACTTGATCAAGGTGCTGTTGCTACAGGGACCGGAGGAACTCTTCCAAGCAACCTCCCAGGCTCTTCTGGCTGGCGTTGATAGAGATGCTTTGGCAGGGTGGGGTGCAGTTGTATACATTATTACCCCTGAGAAAGTAGTAGCAAGGACTCTCAAGGGTAGAATGGATTAAATTCGTGATTATCAAATCACTCTCTAGATGTAGTGGGATGCCATGTTACAATAATCTGGTGGTTACTTCTGGTGTACCAACCAACCAACAAACTAGACGACTTCACTGTGCACAACTGGCAGGTCATTTGTTACATTTCACTACGCTATCACGTAGGTGCAATGTACTCCGTGTTATAACATAGAAAATGCACTTGCTCACTGCTCAGTCCCAATCTGTCGTGATTGATTGCCAGTACTCATTGTGCTGTCCAACAAATTCTGTGCTGTGCAACGTCCGGTCTTTCCTGAAGTTGCACCTCATGTTGAGGCACTCACAAAGTACGGTGACAGTGGCACGCTTGGCGGCTTGCGATCGCATGAGGCGTGTTCCCAGGCTTCACCCTGTTTGGGGAATGCTAAGGCAACTCTTTGTCTTTGTATTTGCTTCAACTGTGGGCATCCCTTTTACACCTTAAAGTCCTCACCTCAAGACAGTGATCACATCTTTTAAATGCATTGGAATTCCATTGTCCAGTTCAAACGATACCTTTTTGAGGGAGCACTTGGCTCTAGCATGTGCATATACATTACTTGCTTATTTGCTTAAGTGGTGATGCTTTCGTAAGTTTCTCATGTTCAAATTTGTCAAGCGCAATGTACCCCGTCTTCTTACTTCCTCCCGTCTCGAGGGTACAGCTGGATGTTTTGCACAGTGCAGAATCTGGAAGTGGGGACGGCAGCTCACGAATACAGACATATCTGTAGAGAACTGTATAGGCTGTGCTGATCAGATATTTAGAAACTACAATGCAGAGCCAGTTTTTCATGGAACGGGAATTTTCCATCCCGCGACCGAAGTTACGGTTAGGTCAGCTCCACACTTCGGGGCACAAGGATCTATTTCTACCTCAAATGAGTCAAATCATTGCGAGATTGATGATAGAGAGTCTTCACAAAAATGTGAATCACTTGCCAAGCGCCAGGAATTGCCACCCGATGCGCACAAGGTCTTAAAACAAGCCTTGGACTTACTTGGATATAGAGATTATACACGCCACCAGTTATCAGAGAGGTTATCCAAAAAGTATTCAGTGGCTGGGGTCACTTGGGCTCTAGAACAAGCGCAAGTGCGCCTCAATCATGGCGGGTACCACTGAGAGAGGGATTCACAGCGTTTCGTCTTACCTGTGATAAACATTATTCAAGTATTGTTTAATTCAGAGATCGTTTGAATCGATCCACTGACGCAGAACTCGTCAACAGCTTGTACAGGTAACGGGGCACCTGGATGACGAAAGATATTCGTTTCACTACGCGCAACATAAACGTTACCGCAGACAGTGGGGCTTTATGCGCATATGCCACGAGCTCCGCTTAAGAGGCGTCAGCCAACAAACCATCGATGATACGGTTACAAAAATGAAATACAGTGAGGTACGAACGGTCATGCAATACACCTTGTATTTCTGATTGCCTTTTAACCACATAGACCAAAAAAGGGTCTGTATTCCGTTTTTGTCCCAATTAACATCTTCATGGCGGTTTTGGTAACTCGCCCAAGTAGCAATCGTACGTGACGACAGGCTAAGAAGCGACGGGGTGCACTCCAGAGTAGCCTGTCTGCCACTAATGTGAACTGCGTGGAGAAGGTGAAGATGAAAGAATACGTCGAGTTTTCCCTAAAGTTGTTACCTGTCCTGGGAATCATCTTCTCTGTCATTGCAAGCTCTGCAGACACAATGCTATACATTGAATATGACATATCCATACTCTACAGTGTCTCGATAAGACGATACGCCTCGCTCTCCCCCGCTCTCTCTCTTTTATGTATGCAATGCCATTGAATATCAATGAATGATTAAAGAAACGAGTGAGGTAGCTAAATTGCACAGATTCGATCAACTTTAGTAGCCCAGAAACGTTAGTAGAGTGGACTGTAGATCATACGGCTTTTACTCCTTGATGATATGAGCAAACTCCAAGCTTTCAAACAAAAATAATTTGTGTTTCCCGATGCTGAACCTCACAAGTGAGATGTTGTAGCCGGTCAATTGTCGTGCAGGCGAAATCTTGTACCAACTCGACGGAATTACTGTAGGATGTGTAGCAATATTTTTCGTACAGGTGGGAAAAATTAATTCGAGCCTTCCTTTTCTTTGTTCAGTTGCAGGCAGTCGCTGGTGCCATGCTTGTCGGTAGAGATTTTGTTTCCATTAGTAATCGAGCATTTGTTGAAGCTGCGTGTCTGATGTGTAAAGCGTGTTATATCAAGTACTCATTGCCAATAAACCACCATTTTAAGAAAGGTAGTTTTTTGGCACGAGTTACGATTCTTTGCTAAGAGACTTGCATCGTTCCGGTGCTCTAGTGTCGGTACTACAACTCGCCCAATGGTGTCGCAAAAACAGCGTATGACGTATCAAGGCTACAGTGAGTACTGAAAGCCGAATTTTCGTATTCAAATTTGTACAAGTAGCTTAAGCGATGGTATGCTGCAGTGTAGTGAGATGTGTTATAGCTTCAAACGAACGTTGCAGATGGAGTTATACCCGGGTTACGCACGACCCACTATCGAGTGGATTTATGATACCTTGGACAGTATACGCAATTTTGCCACGCCGCTGCACAAGTGTCTGCCCTAGTGGCTTGCACTGATTCACCAGCACAAGCAACAACAAAATGCACAGCTCAACATGATTCATAGCGCAAAGAGAAACTGGATCGCACTGTAGAAAATCTAGTCGAGATTTATGTGCATTCATGGAGCAGGACGAAAAGTACACGCCGTATGACGAGCGTGAGATTAGCATGCTAGAACAAGAAGAATTTGTCACCGGCCGTGTTTACGCAGAGTTAAACACTCATATAATCTAATATTTGAAAGCTGCAATATGTATGTCACGTCTAGCGCGATACAGTTTAACATCAGTGAATAGTCGGGAAAGTACCTCTGCACAACGATTGAACCCGATTCAAGCTACCGGCTCGAGCACAGAGCTTCACTGAGGCAGAGAATTCCCATGGTAGGTAAGTACATGATTCAATTTGTCTCAGCATACTTAAGGGTAATCGCGTGTGAGATTGGCACCTTCAAATTTGGCATGCACAACGATTGACCAACGGTATGTGTGGAAGATCTTCCAGGCACTTTTTCGACCCAACTATGTTCCACAGCGAATCAGACTCAGCGCAAGTACAAAGTTTTTGGACTTGCGAATTACATATACACTGAAAGCTGGTCTACAGCAACAACAGTCGGTCTGCTCAAGTTCGTCACATCGCAAGCTAAACATCTTACCTGGTTTCACTGAGCACACCGCACGATCCCTAGACCCCTTAACATGGCTCGCTCGCAATTAAAACAGCTTTAAGAATGTCAGAAACTTGATATCTGGTGCCAGATCTAGCAACCCAGCTTTCTGCGACAGCTGGAAACTGCAACTTTTCTGCGCTCCGGGCGTGTAATCATTCCACTTTGAAGCATCGTGGTGGCATGCCAGTCGTGCCCCACGCCGCGCCGCGCAGAGCCGCACCGACTTCATGCGATTTCGTGTGTTACATCGATGGTGACGCGGAGGTAATCATGAAAAAGAATAAGTGGTGCTTTTGAAGCAGTTGTGCCCATTGCACTGATCCAGAGATAACGTAAGTTACTCCTCTGGTTGCGAAAGATCTTCTACTGGAGCTAACCCGACCGTTCGTACATATAGTTGAGTTGAACGCCTGATTACGAAAGCATTGCCCTTGCACAAGCTAACACTAATCTCCCTCAGCGCCCTTGATAGGAACACCCCTGTGCGGACCGAGCCCGGGACGATAGCCGTGTCATCTGCGATATGAGCGATTTGTCTGAGATACGTCATCGCTGGTTTTCCTACGTAGCCGAAGGTCTCGATGGAGAAAGGGACGAAATGAATGCCAGGGGTGTGGAGGTTGGTAGTTGGATTTATGCTAACCGCTTTTGTATGCTCACCACTGTTTGTGCGTCTTGAAATGAGAAGGATTGCACTGGCAAGTGCATCAGAAGTTGATTATGCAGTCCAGACAGCTTCTTTATTATGATGTCTCGCATTTAGTTGTGAGTACCGCCAGGTTATCACGCAAACAGCAGCCTGTTGCTGCTGTAGTTATGGCTTGTGTTGGAATGAGTCCAGCATTCTTAGATATTTCGTGATACTTGTGTACAATGGATGGAAGTAGGTTTGCTGAGTTCCTCACACACGAGATCTCTGTTACCCGTACAAAAGGCCTGTGCATTAGGTTGGCGTTACAGTGCTTGTTCTGTGACAACATGCAGAAGTGTTTCAATTATTGTTTGAGTTATCTTGAACGGGATTTCATTGTCAACCAATACAGAAGTGAATTCATTTAGTTTAAGAATTCATTTCTTACAGCTTGTCAATTCTGGAGTCACGGTCCACAGAGAAACAGAAAACCCGATAGTAAGTTCCTATGTGGGTCTATATACTGCTTCACAAATGTTTATGTTCTTATGGTACCTTGAGCCGTGCGTCAACAGCAACGGGGGCTCCGTGGACCCTGTTTAGACGATATGCGTGTGAGCTGGATTGCGTGCTTCTTACGCATCCAAAAGCTTCGGGTTTGAAGAAGCTGCTTTGATTTAAAGCAGACGTTTACCATGTCTAGGTCCGGAGTCGAAACTGAGCTTCGAATTTTATTCACCAAGACAGCATGGATTGTGAGCATGTCCAAAACTGGTTCCGCGGCAGCAATCCGACTCGTGAAGCGCGAGATTTCATCAAAAAAGGGGCGAAGTTGCTTTCGCCTGTGATTAGAGCACCGGGAGTAGGCGATAAAGTTATTCTTGCGCGCAGTTTCGCGCGTGGGGATTATTGCTATCCAAGCGAGTGGCAGACGGAGACATTTAATCAATCAAATTGGATCTTTAGCTGAGGATGCTCATAGTGTAGAGGCTTCACGTGTCTGTTCTTCAATGGGCAGGTCTTGAAGCACTGCAACAGTGCCAGCGCGGATTGGAGGTGAACAAGGCACCTAGAATGTGATTCAAAGACTCCCAGCCATTACAGGGAGCAAAATATGCACGGTTCTGCGGTTTACAAGGCTGCGTGCTGAGAAGGAAGAACGCAAGGCTGAGGACTTCGTCAGGCAGGCAGCCAAACGCACCCAAACCCAGCGCAAATGTACACAGAGCGCAACTAAAACTAAATAATACGCGCAATGAACAATACTCAAAACTCTTAGAGTCGAAAGGCGCGCCCGGCTGTAGACCATTACGTTGATTTGGCGCCGATACGTGCGGCCTCATGCCCGCAAAATGAAAGTCGCTAAAATCCAGATGTTACAGCATGGCATCGATTGCGGAGTATCCGAGTGCACTTCAGATATCAACGTACTACATGATGCAAGTGAAGTGTGCTGCTGATACGCGTAAGGCTGATTTATCGTGTGTCAAACCCCGCTTGCTGAAAACGTGCGATATCAGAAACAGGCCTCTGGCGTCCAATTTGATGCTCCAATTGATGCCTCCATCAGTCCAGTTGAAGAGATATCATGCTTCTTGAATCTGGGCGGGTCTTTCTCATGCGCGTCCTATTCTTGTATAGGTCCTCGCTCCCTAAGACATTGGAAAGGCTTTGCATGTTGTAGTTAGAATGCGTTACAACTAGATCCTAGGAGTATTCTGGTCTGCAAATAATGTCAATTAATTTTTGGCGAGCCATCAGGGTAAGTCCATAACACGTTCATCTACATTGGCAGTCCGTTTCTCTGCATCTGTAGGTTTTCGTTCGATTGCATCGCAAACATTGGTGCGGACTTACGTTGACTACACCAAGTGATATACACGCAATTTTTTTCTTCACGCTCACCAGGTCTTTCACATAAGCTCGTCAGAAAATCAATTGCTCACAGGACAAGTGTTTACAAATCACCGGAACTCAATGCAGGTCTGGGGAAGTGTAAAATTTGGATGTAGATAACGAATCAGAACTCCTATACCAGGATACTGAAGATAGCTCAAGTTCAAGGCGCAAAAGTATCCAGTACATTTATGAAAACTTCCTATCGAGGACAGACTACAGAGGTCAAATGCAACAGCGCTTGTTTTCACGTAAGGACAAAGCACTGCGACAGGCTTCACAAACAATATATCGCCTTACACGTAGCATTCATAACTTGCATCTCATCTACAGCACTGTGCCAATCAGAAAATCCACAATCGATGACCTACTGCAACAATTGAATTCCAGCTGCTGCCGTCGGAGACCATTCACCCTGTTGCAAGTATGACCTAACTTGTACTACGCGCAGAAATCGGTTCTATTGGAAAAATTATAACTGACAAATCTAGTACATGGTTTGCGAAGACCCTGAAAAGTTGTCCGCTGACTTCTAGCAAACCTGTTTGTTGCATGAGGACTCACTATCAGACACAAAGACCTGACTGAAACCCTACCTGGAAACCATGCGAACAACAGCAAATGGACACATTTTCGCATCGAGAATTCACTGGCGATGCTCTGGTATTCAGTTGGTGACTTACTTGTGTATTCCGTGACACACTGATGTACACCCTGCTTGGAACCAATACAAGCTGCTCACAAAACTTAGAAATAGATGAACAACCGAGCAACAACACCCGGTACCAACATCAAGGGGACATGCACCAACGTTTCAAAAACAAATCTCGCCGAACTATTCACAGTTCTTCAACACAGTGTATCTGAGCTAGGCCTTCAACGTACATGGGCAGGCTGACAATAGAAAAAAACCCAGTCGACACTTCAACAGCTCTCGGTGCCAAATCTAGCAGCTCAGAAGGTTTGAAGGGTAAGTCTGGTGGTGGTTCTTGCCCGCAGAGAGGGTTGCATGGATGACTGTGAACTTGCGTTGTAACTTATCTATCGAGGTCTTCTCCTGCTCGAGCTCTGTCCACCTCTTCTCTAGAGCGTCCTTGGCCTGCACGGTGCTTCTTGTGACCATGCAGTCGAGGTGGCGTGGTATGATGATCAGATTTTCAGCGAAAAACCAAGGAAAAACCACGGAGGGAAGGGACACACTGCAGCAACGTCAAAAACGGCATTTAGATCCGCTTCATATGCCACCTCCAGCTCCTCTCGCAGCTTCAAGGGAAATACATCGATCACAGGCATCAAGAAGAAGCAGTTGAACTTCATTTCTGTAGCCTAAACCCACCAAACGTGTCAACTGTGCTTTCCCCGCCGGGGGGGGGGGGGAGGAGTGCAGCAATTTCACAGTTCACACCCAAAATCTTAGCAGTTTACAGCTGACTTATCAAGAAGTCTGGAAATCGAACTATATGGTTGAAAGGGTCAATCAACAGGATGCCAGAAGCACGAGATATGCACAATTTGATTCTAGAACATAAAAAAGTTGTAAGTTTTGTAGTACATGCTGTTGCAAGCTCCACACAAGCCAACGGCCTACCTCTGAGTACATCAGGCTTGCAACAGCAATGGCAACTGCGATGAGTCATCAGACCAAATTATCGTGAAAGGAAACCGTTCATGTAAACACAATACAACCAGCAGGTGCGTGCCTGAACTATGTAGTCCCTGATACCATCGAACAGCTGGGAGACCAGGGTACTAACAATGTCATCAGAGGCGCTGCCGAGCTCTCGGTTCCACAGCGTCCCATCCAGAATGTCAGTAATCGGGTGGGTAACAAGGGCGTTACTGTGCAGAGAGGAGCGGTACACCGACCCATTCTTCGAGGGATCTTGCGCCTTACCGGACTTCGCCATGACTGACGGGATGTTCTCATCCCCTGTCGTAACTACCTGGGGAGCTTCACAATCGTATGAGAAACCGGTGGAATGCAGAAGGCAACAAAAAGGGAGCTCAGTAGCACCGCACTTCGCCAATTATGTTGCGGAGGCCGAAGCCGTTCCGGGTGTGCAGGGACCAGGTGATGTACCGGGTGGTGGAAAGGAGGTCTTCGCGGCACTTGCTGCGGACATCCTGCTCCGTTCGCTGCACAAAGTCAACATACGCTGCGCCGACACGCTTCAAAAATACATCATGTCCAGTCAAATAGTGCCCTGCACAACGTAGCCCGAATATGTGTCTCCAGCAAATAACCAGCCATGTAAACCACAGGAGGCCCTGCGCACCGTCCTTCTGGAGCAGGTACATGCTGATCGGCAGCATGCGGCAAAGAACGTGGGCCAGGCGGCGCCCAAGCTGCCCCAGAAACGGTTCCAGGGCTTCCCGAGCCTTGCTGGTACCAACCACAACGGCAGTCCGGATGACATTTGCGCCGTCATGAAGGTCATCAACCCCGCAGGCGTTCATGATCTCCTCTCGTTCGACAGGGGGGCACTTCAGCCCGCCTACCACGGAGCGAAACTCAGCCATGGCACGGTTGAATTGGGCCCCGCCGTAAAGCCGGAGATCTTCGTTTGCAAGCAGGGACATGCAGGCTGCAGCGCTGCTTGTCCCTGGAGCTTCGGGGACTGCGAAGGTGCCGCCCTTGGTGCGTTCTTCGGCGAGAGTCTCGCCGAAGCGGGCGGCCGGTGCAGTCGTCGTCCCCCGCAGAAGAAGGGTCAACTTGTTGAGAAACCTCTCAACAAAAATGCGCCCCCTGTCCTGCAGCAGCCCCCTCACACCTCAGCCCCGTCACACTACACTGCACCACACCACACATGCAGGCCCAAACCTTGAGATTGCTGCGATTCAGATCTTCTAACTCGTCTGTGACTTTCCGAAGCTGTTGCTCCTGCAGAGCACAGTTTGTGATGCCTGGACTACACCAGTTTGTACACGGGCATCTCAGCCCCTGGCAACCACTCCCCAGATGCTTAGATCTGCGTACCACGTTGCGGAAGTCCTTGTCGAGCAAGGGCAGAATCTGGGGCACACAGTCTAAGTACCGTTGGCGGAGGACGCCCTCCAGGAAGGACCGCAGGCGGGAAACGCCACAGTGGCCAGTCTCAGAGGAGTCCAGGTTGCGCTGAAGCTTGTCTTGCAGCCTACGGGCGTCCTCATTCTCCTGCCTGATGACCGCGCTGCGGAAGTCATCATTACTGGACGATAGAACCAACAAATAACCATCTTGTTAACACAGGATCTTCGCCATAGACGCCAAGAAGTAATCCAGTCCCGCACCTTCGAAAAACGGAGTCCTTGTTGGACCCCACCCTCCCTGAAGGCACCGACGTGAAGAACGGTGCCCCCCCTAGCATCTGCGACCCCCCCATCAGTTGGGTCGTCGAGGGATGTAGAAAAGCGTCCGCATCGGAGGCAGTTGCGAATTGCGGGATGCGTGTGTCAAACTTCGTTGACACCAGAACTGTCCTGGACAGGGTTGGATCCACCTGCGCAATAAGGCACTACGAGCTCAAGACCCGCTTGTGAAGCTGCTGGGGTACATAGTGGATGCAGGGAGAACAACTATGACACTCATGATTCAAAAATTCCCATGCACCATGTACCGATGGCACTGGCTACACTGTGAAACGCTTCTGGTACATGTGTGTGTATGCTTGAAGGGAGGAATTTGGACACAACATTACTGAAGTCACTGGAGCATTGGTGCAATAGTAACGGAGGGTGCACACAGACATAACCAGTCTACGAGTAGATGCATTGCTCCAGTCACTGGAGTCTTCAAGGCACAAAATAGTGTACTCAGGTTTGGCCATTTTGGCTTTCACCATGGCCTCGACCTGCTGCGACGCCATCTGAAGCCCGCCCTTGTCCCCTTTCTTCCCGCTTGTAGGCACCGCTGCTATCAAACCTGTAGTCAAAAAAATTGCCTTGCTATCATGGGAACGAATTGTCTGCCAGGGAATATTCGAGATGGAAAGACGTTGACTGTGTGCAACAAACAGTTCAGCAGCGTACCCGGCGTGTCGACGATAGTGAGATTCGGGCAAAACTTATAGTTCACTTTAATCATAATATCTTTATTGGAAAACCTGGACTCCGAGTTTAGTTTCTGGTTCTCGGATTCAATGTAGTGCCGAATCTCATCCAAGGACATCTCCTTGTCTAGGCCGCTATCGTCCACCAAGAAGCACTGGGGTGTTTGACAGGCAGAGTTATACTTCATATGCATTGCTATAGGACGCCTCGTTTTCGTCCCCCCGCCAACATGATTAAACTGGAAGCCCATCAAGCCTTCGATTAATGCTGCGCAACAAAGGCGAGTACAGATGTCAGTTACAGAGGTCGCCGTATTCAGCGCACTCAACAAGTACTTAAGTTTGGAGGTGAAAGTTACCTGATTTTCCGTCGGTTTGATGGCCGACTACAAGGATGGCTGGAGCGTCAAATGGCTTCGAGAAAGCTTGAGCAAGAGCGTGCAAGTCATTGTACGCTTCATATAGTTTTCCGTGTTCCCATGGACTCCCCCCCGATTCTAGAACCTGTGGTTGAGAAATAGCTGTCTGAGGTCCACTTCCAAAGCTTAATGCTCTACGCTGATTGTGCGCGGGTGACGGGCTCTGGTGTAGAGAAGTAGGAGAACTCGTATCCTTCAGTCCAAAGGAAGCTTTGAGCGCGGTTTGAGAACCGACCCTGTCTAGATGGCGAGCTTTTTCGGGAAGAACGTGCGAACTGATACTACTGTCAAGCCCACTCATGGGCGCGCGCCTATGTACAGACGTTGTTTGCTTCTCCATCAAATCACTGAGATCCAAAAGAGACGAAAATGATCCACGTTCAGATGAAAAGGCGAGCGATGCTGCTAGACTGCCCTACAACCAAATGGTACAATGTTAAACATATAGTAAACAAGTCGCGCTGTGGAAGAAATGTGAACCAGGCTTAGTACCCGTTGAACGCAACTTGTAGAAAATGAATAATTTAAAAGACAGATCTAGTTGATCTCAGGGACCCATAAAGATCTGAGACTGTGACTACGAAAGGAATCCCGTCTGACTGGTTCATAGCAGAAATATGTGACAACGAGGAAAATTTGAAATAGCTCGCAACAGGTCACTGCGCAAAACATTATTTGAGAAGCTGCCTACCTTCTCAACTTCTGCGGGAATTGGGTGCGATTCAAGTAAAGCGACCGAGTCCGAATCATCAGCACTGAATGGCAAGAGCTCCATAATCGTCACCCATATTACATCGAGACGGCTTACAGGTGAGAACACGAGATGACGGTACTACAACGAGCTTTCACCATTGGAAGAATTCACTTACTGAGCAAACGATGGGAGATTCTGGAATGTAGTTGAAGCCTATCCTCGGTAGATATTGTTAGCTTACAAGCATTATAGAGTTATCTGTTCAGCTCAAAGCAGCTCCGATACAAGAAGGTACATTGCGCAACCATTCGGCGAGGTAACAAGGTGCATGGGCATGCTTTAATTGATTCTCGCGATCGGCACGTGCATGTTGATCTCCACGCTTAGATATTCATTCGATGAAGACGCCTGAATTGGATACTCTGACCGACTAATTCACAAAAAGAAAGTCGTTTCACATGCACAGAGCCTAGCATCCAATTAAAAGGGGAACGGAAAGCGTGAGCATACATGCGCAGCATGGCAGTCCATCCGCGGGCATGTCTCTCGGGGGACAAATTACGGTGATGGAAGGCTTTTCAAAGGCCATTAATCCATAAAAGCATGAACTCTGCTGGCTCATTGAAAAGGCACCTATACACTTCTATAACGCTGCTCTCTAGCTTAAATTAACAGTGTGAGTGTGACAGTGCTGCTCTGGTGCCAGATTCGATACGTGGACAGCTGACCAGGAGAAGTACACTGAATACCGAGAATAATATTTGAAGCTTGAACAGAAAGAAAAAATTTGCGACAACAGCATAGGCTACTCACAAATCAGTGTTACTCAAGGTGATTGTGAATCCGCGTCAAAAGGTACTGAAGACAGAATACATGATCTGTTCTGATAAAGTCCGCAATACAACAGTTATATTGCAGAGCACTTCTAGTATGAATATAAATTTCAAGGTCCTGTTCGTCCAAGGTTTCGAACAACGACCGGGGCCACGTGGCCGTGCACAGTCAGCTGCCTACAAGAAGACCCGCGCAATTTCCTGGTAGAAAACCAATTGAATCAAATATAAGATGCATATGAAAGAGATTTCACACCAAACTTTAGAATCATACTGCGTCTGATGTTGATGGTCTGTGCCTGAGTGCTGAGCCCGAAACGGCATTGTAAGCTTCACAATTTTTGCACCTGGTGTATCGGTCTCTAGCGATGTGTAAGGTCCCAGAGAGCTACTTGCTCTTGAGATCTCCCTAATATTTCATTATTTTGCCATCTAAGAAACGCTACACAAGAAAGCGAAAATGTCCGACATCAGGTTACCGGAAGTTATATCTTCCGCTGGACCGGATGGCGAAGTCGTTGAAACTCCTTTTTAATGTTTTCAAATATAGAATCGTTCAAGAACTCTTCTGACTCTTCATATCTGTGCTGTTTGTAAACTAACTGGAGATAACACATTTTCTGTCTGATTTGATGCCAAATCAAGAGAAATAGCTGCCTGAACCTACATCTGGAGAAATCTTAGCTATATGAACAGCATTAACTCCGATGATTCTTACAGTAGCGTATCGTTTGTGAAGCTAACATTGCCAACGTCTCTCCTACGCTAACAACGAAGTTCCTAGGTTAATACGTTCACTCAACTTCCTCCCACTTCGAAGCTTTGCAGCCATGGCACCCGTTGGTGCACATGAAAATTGCTTTAATGCGGTTGGCTATCTAGCCATATCGCCATCCTCCACCGTGAAAGGCCGAGAGCCCGGAAAGCGATCACGCTACTGGCTTTCTTCGAGCTCAACCGCAAAGCTCGTGCTCACGTACCGATCTGGACGTCTATTATTATCAATATTTGTAGCCGGTGTAGAGTATGTTAGATCTGTTCTATTAGAGGGCACTTCTGACAAAAGAAAGATCCGATCCTCAAGTTCCCAACCAAGACTACTCTCTCCACAATATACATGTAGCTGTTGGTGCCTCGTGCGAATGACACAAAATGTATGTGGAATCTCCAGACCACTGAGCAGCACCTTGAAACTTTTTACGACAGACCATCTGCAATCATGTAGGGGTCCTGGTGTTTCAGATTTCACGAGGATGAAACAGCAAGGCAACTGCTAGACAAGCTCAACTGTACAATCCAGCCAACGCAACGCTCGAACGAGACAACACCCGGTCCTTTGCACGGCATAAGCTGCAACAAAGGAAAAGGAGGCCAAGAATTAGAACTTCATACCTCTTCAGCCTCCCGATCTCACAACACCCATTCGTCTGCTTCAGGAGTTGCTGACATGATCCTTGACGCACTTCTTGATCCCAAGTTTTCAGGTTAATCCTCGCTTTACAACCCTTGAATCCTATTGAAATCTTATCGATACAGCTTACAACTCACCATGGATGCAGAAATTCTAGATCTAGTGGAGCAGGTATGGGATGAGTTAGACAGTGTGGGAATGGTCCAGTGTCCATGATATCAGAAAGAAAGTCTCATTTAAGCAGTGCGAAAGACAGTTGTGAAGTGGAAGCGGTGCAAATGGACTGGCAATCTCAAATATCCAGCGTATAGAAGCCGAATAGTCGCAAAATGCAATGGCCTCCACTAGCATGTTCAATGATGTATCGGATCCTTTACAACCTAGATATGGTACACTTGCCAAGACAACGTATGAAATTTGCAGCTGAAACTTGTTTGATGTAGAGTAAAATTGTGGTACAAAGATAGCAGTCATCATGATCCCAAACCATTGCAAAATTCCTTCAGTATTGCAGAAGTTCCAATAGTCAGGTGTCCACACAGTAATGCATAGAGTGGGCTATGCAGTAAGAACTCCAGAACAATTGACTGCTAAAGGTCATAATGTAGAAAAAAGCTGTCAACTTCAGAGTAATAAATCCTCCAGAAGAGCATCATCGGTCACTCCTTGAGTGCTTAAAGGGCTATGCTGGCGGCCCTTGTTTTGGAGAGCAGACGAGGCAGACGCCCTCAGCTTCTTGTTACTGTGATCAGGAGAACGATCTAAGCCATGGGAGCTGTCAGCATCTGGTTTGTCATGAATTCGCTTCCTTGAGTAATCCCCTTGGTCTGTGTCATGCTTACCTGCAGTTCACCAAAGCCCTCACAATGACTGAAGCTGAGAGAATTAGACTTCAACTTGACTTGGCATTGGAATGTGGCACAAAAAGTCATCCAGGAACCTCTCCCATACAAACTAGAATCTGCTCCATGCACTAAATAGTTGTGTGCCATTCCTAGCTAGCTTTGTATGATGCACCGATAGTACATGAAATCGATGTTGTGAGCATATGTTTGTTGAGGAAAGAAACAGCCTTTGAGCTGCGGTGAGGAGAGGACCACTGTAGCTATCATAAGAAAAAATCGTCCAATTATCAAGCAAAACAATGAGAGCAAGTGGTGCAAATGTGGTGTGAAGCCTGTCATCAGGCCTAAATTGATGCATCCAGTGTAATACTCAACTCTGAATGGAAGGAAATTCACGTGATGTACAGCATACCCAATGCGTGTCTACAGGCAGCTGCAGGGGATGCTCTCTGTCTGGTGTAGTCTGGAGCGTCTTCATTGCCGTTACTCTGTGATTCAACTAGCTTAGACAGCTTTTTTAGTTCCTTAGTCTTCTTCCAATAAAGTTTTGGTTCACAACTGGGGCAGACTCTCACCTTGACTAGTGCCTGGAAGAAGTCCTTGGCTAAGGTACGTCTTGAACAATTGCTGCCATGTCCAACATGTTGAGAATATCAGCACACATGACCAGATTTGTTTCTGAGACACGAAGTAAACAATATTGTGCTACAATTTCATGATGTCTTTTAACTCAGCCCAAGTAAGTGAACTCCTGATTGCCCAGCATCAAAAAAGGGACACCTAGCGCCTTCCTCTTTGAGCTCATAAGCTAAAAATTGAAGATATCTAGGTCTAGGTAGAAGATTTCTTGATCTGCCCATCTAGGACGCATGGAAACGCCGATTTCGTTGCAAGAACTGAAGCGTTAAGTGTGCAGATACATGGAAGTGTTTCGCAAGAGGCGTGAGATTGCTCAGAATAGCGTGAATTGTACCTGCTTGGAAACACCTTGTTCCTTGTAGGTAAAGGGAACTTCGAAGGATTTGAGTTCCACCCGAGCTTTGCAAGACAACGAAGCGCACTCAAACTGCCCTTTACCGTCAATAACTTCGCTTTGTGTTCGCCATCGCATCCCAACTTTCATTTCCTTGTATCTGCTCAGGTCAACAACCGCATACTCTTTAATGATGGCTCGGTAATACTTTGCAGCCAACCTTTCCTCAAACGAAACCTCCTCTGAAACGACACCCCCATCATCTCTAATAAACTGATGATGATCCCTAATTACATCCAGATCAGTGCGCAGGTCAGAGTTGGCAGTACTCTGAGACCGCTGGTACTTGTTGAGTAGATACCGATGTCTCTCGTACGGCCTTAAAGCTTGAATCTCTCGGGCGCTTCTACAAAAAAACCAGATTTCTTGCACTTCGACTAAATAGGTTAACGAATGGTTGTCAGAGCTGTTGGCCACACCTTTTCATTGCAATTGGTTACAGTTACACCACGTCCTGTCCAAAGTCTTGAAGACGCTCTACTATATTCTGTCGTGATGTTACACTGCAGCTTGAACGATAAAAGCGTAAGAACATACACTACTACGTACAACACCTTGTAAACTCAGCCAGTTTGGTTTGTACTGTAGGCTAAAGAGGTCTTCCGCTCAACACCCAGTACACCATGAAAGTACAACTAGGAAAAAAGCAGTAACATCAAGAGCAAAATAAATCTTGACGTCGGGAATCTCATGTGTCTCAACAGGACATTGCACCTTATGGGACATTCAGTTGGATCGCATGACACCCTTGGCAGTCAGCAGTGGAAGGAAGAAGTCTACACTTTCACAACAAGAGTCGAGATCAAATATTGAGACTACATCGAGTCCGTGAAATTCTGACATGGAAGCCTTGGCGACATAGTACGGAAAGATCATAACCATCCTGTCTTCATGCTTTCAATCCACTGCAGAGAATCGTCAAGTAAACGTTCTACGAAAGCTTCTGGGATTTTGCACTTGAAGAAGTAACAGGCGTTGCTGTAAAACCACCGGCAAATTGGGGAATGCTTGGATAAAACTGGAACTGTGCATGGGCTGACGGCTTTGGAATGCAGAAACATTACAGTATGGCACCACGTTGAAGCTATTAAACAAGTTGAATAGTTGTAGGTTGATCTTCTTCGTGGTCATTTGGCGAGGGTTGCACACATGCTCGGATCGAACGTTTGCGCATCTCGGTACATATGCCCTTGAGTAAAACTGTCTACAAGAATTTCATCTAAGATGAGAATTGTATCTACAAGTCTATACAGATATCCAACTTCATTCCGGGGATGCCACCGCGCCTGCAGGTGTGTGACCTAGCACCAAGAATTTCGCAAGGGCTGCGCAACCAAGACATTGCTTCCGTGTCTCGTTATTCAAGCTGAATATAACTTGAATATGGAAGCGAGGGCCAGCTCTCCATGTTACCTATCGTCTGCATGTCTGCAGAGCTGTGGAGCAGATGAAAGGGGTACGAGGCGATGTGGACGAAGCAATCCGTGCTCAACTGGGCAGGTGCCTGACATCAACTAGTCTAAAAGGATACGGAGAGCCGACTGTGGTGCGATCATGTCTGTAATCTTTACATGCTTGTCAATACTCGAACACTCTTCCACGTGCGATGCACATTGGAAGTGCTGTACATGGACAAGACTGACAGAGCAGAGTCATCGACATGTCCAGGGTAAAGTGCGTGACATCTACGACGCTGGAAAGCATTTAATTATCATTACAACTGACCGCCAGTCAGCTTTTGACCGCGTTCTGGCATCCATTCCCTTCAAAGGGCAAGTTTTAAATCAGACTTCGGCATGGTGGCTTCAGAAGACAGAATCAATCATCCCGAATGCACTAGAAGCAACTCCTGATCCCTGTGTTTCAGTGATGCGAAAGTGTCAAGTATTTCCTGTGGAGTTTGTCGTAAGAGGCTACATGACAGGAAGTACAGAAACATCCCTTTGGACTCACTACAAATCAGGGGCCAGGTCATATTGTGGCAACAACTTCCCGGATGGAATGGTAAAAAATCAAAAATTAGAAGCAAATGTGATCACCCCCACAACTAAGAGTGCCACTCGGGACGTACCTATTTCAGCAGATGATATACTAAAGCAGGTGGGGAGAGTTCTGGTCTACTGAGCAGTGCCTGCTGGCAAAGAAACTCCTGTACTGGAAGAATGCTGCATGCGTTCAATTGAGTGCTCAAGACGTGTGATAGTTAGTACATGTCCTAGACAGATATCCTGCGCATAACTCAATTTTTTCCCTGGTATTGGTACCATGAAATGCCCTACACAAGTTTAGTGCACAGGGGCTCATGTGTGAGGATGACTGGAAAGTCACCAGTGAAGCAGCTCTAGCACTTTTTGCAGCTGGCCAAGAAGAAGCTCTGAAGCGTGATCTCCTGCTCGTGGATACCAAGTACGAATTTGGAAAAGATGAAAATGGGAATATATTCTTGGTTGATGAAATTCACACACCAGACTCCAGTCGATACTGGCTAGCCAATAGTTACAGCGATCGCTTCAACAGTGGACAGGTAAGTGAAAAAAGCCACATACGCAATGCACAATACAAGACACTAGAAATAGTGTCTAAAAGATCAAGAGACGCGCATGGCTGTTGTAACGCACAGCAAATCAGCAAGTTGTGGGAATGCAATGAGCTGCGCCGAGCCTACTCCGCAAACTACGCAGCTGTTACAATTTTAAGAGCTTTTTCTCATCTCAGGAGTGTTTCACGTGCAGGAGCCAGATAATATAGACAAAGAATTCTTGCGACTTTGGTTTCGTGATAACTGCGATCCATACAAGGACAAGGAGCTTCCCTCAGCACCAGAAGAGCTAGTTATCGAGTTGTCTCGCAGGTACATATACCTGTACGAGCAGATCACTGGAAAAGTATTTGATGTTCCGTGCACTGCAACACGTATCGATGATCGGATCCAGGCAAATTTGGACTGTTGGAGAAATAGTAGTTGTTAAGTTGTTTAAACAATCGACAAGTATGAAAGGAACAGAAGTCCACTATTGCAGTGAATGTTTTGATTCTGCCTAGCTTTCATTCTTGCGTGTTCTCGAGATTTGTGATAAGTGAAGCTCCGTTTAAAATGCATGACTCAATTCAAAACTCAACCGCGAAGCAGCTGTGGCAGAACTTGACAGCCCGAGCTCTTGACCACATTAGCGCAGACTCAAACATAAAGTCCCAGTCGGATAATTCTATACGAGCTAATTATTTTTTAACGCACTCACCACGTTTGCTTATAACTTGCTCCACAGGGCATACTCAAGTCTGCTAAAGCTAAGCACCGTGTCGTGATGTGAACGTTAAACGTACAAGGTCAAATAGAATCGCAGATATTAGCAGTGATTCGTTTCACTAGCACATTCATCACGTGCCAGTGATGTGGCTTGATGTTCAACGGGCATGGCTAGGACCTGGCCATTACCCGGCGATAGTGCACAGCGGACCAGGCGACGACTTTGTTGTGGAATTTCAAGGTAAATTCCTATTCATGTAGAATTACGCTGCGCTTATTTACCTTGTTGAAAGTTGAGTCCCAATTACAGGATGTGGTTGAATATGAGTGGAGTGCTATGAACACGCAGATTGAAGCTCAAATGTACAGCACATGGTTAAGTGAAAATCACCCTTCTATACGATATCCCAGAGCAAAGCGATCGGTAGCTACGCATAGAGCGTACAGTCCGGATTCATGATATTCAAACCGGACTTTCTCACTACGGTGTGCGATGGATACTTTGGATGAGAATAAAGAGGGAGACAAAGGAGTGGCAGAGCAGCTTTTTAACGAAATGGTAGCAGGAAAATACCGAGGCATGACTCTTATCGAACACTTGCACAAGGGCGTCTTGATGGGATGCCTCACTCACCTGTCGCTCACAGGTAACGGTCTAAGACACGTGAATGAACGACCTATGTTCTCAAATTTCATATTTGCACCCATTTTGGCGTTGGTATGCAGGTGACAAGGAAATCCTCGACGATCCAAATTGGGGTCGACATCCACTACTTACGAGCACCTGGGCTGCGTTCATCATTGCGAATCCTTTCCTTCAGTATATTGATCTCACCCACACAGGGCTTTCAAACAATGGAATATTTTATTTCCTCGTAGAGCTATCGTATCACGATTTCACGGCCGAGCTTAACGGTCCAAAGTACCTAAAGCAGCTGGCCATTGGACCGCCTGTCAAGTACAATACTGAGAAATGCGGCTTTGAGTTCGATGAACTGTGGCCAACGACCAGCCGGGCGTTGAAGGAGCTGTTCCTCCAGACAAGCACTCTCGAGTTAGTTTGTATGCTGCATGCACCAGCTGAGGCTGTTAGCGATTGCAACGGCCACAAACTCTGCAAGGAGGTGTGGACGAGTTTGAGCAGTGACAATACTGCTGACCTCGTGCCTTATGGGGAAAGCCCTTGTACAGTCATGCGTACAAGGTGAGCCTCAAAATCTGTTCAAAATCTGTCTCGAGTCGCTTTGTCTCCGCAATCAACAGCAGTCTCTCTTGCGTGTACCCCTAGCTTGAATTACATAGCTTACTGAAGTTTCTGATACCCTTTCACATGTCTGGAAGACATGAAACAAGTTTTGACTCCACAGGCGAGGCCGAACAGCAGTTGTCCAGCAGCACCGAAACAAGTTGACGTTCAGCGATAAAATGCTCCCTGGGACATGGGTAGCAGCCTACACCACCGCAAGCAACGAATCATTTGCCGAACTTGCATCAACACATTGCCCTGGTACCGAATTCGACATCGAGGAGCAGCCATCCATAACAAGACAGCGAGTGCCAGATGACAGAAGTCCAGGGTCACCATCAGACTCCAGACCCGCATTCGATTTCATCGACCAGCCTGAGCTGGAGTATCCCGATCTCATTCACGATGTCACAAAATTCGACAGCGAAGGCGAGCTGCTGACAAAATCCAAGCCTGACAGGCCTGCAAAACCCAAAGCTGTAAGAATCTTTGGTTTGTTTGAAGAAAAGCGTGGTCGAAAGGACAATGCATCTAGCCCCAAGCCCCGAAAAACTGTTAGAAGATCTCCCAGTGGCACAGCACAGGGTGTGTCTATTTGATGGCCCTATTTTCAGTCTGTATTTTTTGGCTGTGAAGCATTATTTTCCATAATGTGAGTCTATGCGACCAAATTTAGCCTTTGAGTAAGGTTACCTGATTGTGCCACCTCAAGCTTCCTGGTGTCTTCCAGGAAGACTCGTTGCTGAGGATAACGCTGGCCTGGGTTTCAAGCACAGTGTGTGGTTCAAAGTTTTGCCAGTACAGGCCGCAATAAGTCTGGCACTCTCCATCAGCCCCTTCCTATTTCGAAAGCGCGCCGCCTGAAGCAGACCCGGCTTGTGTCCAGGGGCACACACCGCAAGAAGCACCGTCAAGATGAAGCTGCTGCAGCACGGCGCATGTACCGGCAGCTCTGGGGAGTCGATTGGTCCCCCAGGCGCGCCCCTCGGCAAAAGAAATCATCATCAACACGCATGCATCACATCCGCCGTCTCAATTCTTCAGGTGCTCTTCTAATTTGTGAAAACCCGCTCTGCTATTGCTTATTTCATTACTTCAACACCATCGAGCAGAACATTCTCAGGATGTATCACATCATTTCCTCTGTTTTTGTTGCATCAATGAGGCATTGCTTGTGAACTGAATTCTGAGAAATTCTCTTTGGGATACTGATGACATCTACTCTGTGATTGTTTTTATGCATGTTGAGCATTTTACAGGGTTTATCGGTTCACCAGTTCATGAGTTTCGCGGGCAAGGGGGTGTTATTACCCTGACAGGCGATGACACAGACACAAGTGGTGGATATGAGACTCCTGCGGTGCTTCCCTCGCCACGCAGCTATGATAACAATTCAAGAGAGCCTGTAGAAGTGTCTGATACTGACTCTGACGCCTCAAACCACTTGTATGGCGTTCTTGTGAGGGATCGGCGGCCCGGTGCACTCAAAGCTCTAGGATACTTGTCGGACCATCACATCGACAGAGAGGAAGCATTGCTGCCAGCAGTGAGTGACCGTGGGTACCACACGGACGCCCCTGCCGCCTTGAAGCCGCGCAAGAGTAATAGACGGATCAGGTCAGCCCCCCGCAAGCGAGGCAAGGATCGAAAGCGCCGCCCGTTGTTCCACCGCACACCTTCTCCTCAGCTGACGGCTGCCTTGCACTCTGATACCTCACCGGGGTCCAGCATCTCTTTGCCAGCTCCTGTGCATCATGGTTTGCTTGGCAAAAGGGGAGGAGAGAGTAGCCGCAAGCTGAAAGGTCGCCAGGTGAATGGCGCTGAGCCTGTAGATGGTTCCCCAGATTTGGAAGGAGATATCCCCCATATGGAGCTTGCCGAAGCACCCCGGCTCACTGGTGCTCAGCGCCGGCGCCTACGACGAATGCAGGAGGATCAACGCATGCAGCAGGAAGATCCAGAGGGCTGGCAGCGTCTCCAGCAAGCCCGCCTCAGCCTCATGCCTTACGGCTGGGATAAGTACGACCTCCCCCCGCTTGTCAGGCCCCTATAGTCTACGCTGGTTAAGCCGGCTCATCTTAAGTCGTTTGTCAATTATGTATATGTACGGCCCACTAGTAAATTGCTGTTTAAGCCACTCCCTCGTCATTGCGGCGCCCTTTAACCTGGTCAAAAAGTACAAGGAGAGACCACTTTGCGATAGACAGAACTTAGTTAGCACCTCTCTGCAAAATCAATGGCCTCTACTTTCTCTGTTTGCTGATATTGAATGTCTGATAGATAGAGTGTGGAAAGACATGGCAGTTGTGATTTCACACCTTGGCACTTGGGGGCAATGCACACCTGCTCACGTGGCTGTAGGTATCGCAGTTGTGTCTACGCTTTACATGTCAATATGACCATTGCCTGTGCTGTTCGGATTAATATTTCAGATGACCTAGTATCAGATCTGAGGCAATATCAGATGGGATGGAAAAAGTTGAAACTTTTAATGCGATGGTACTCGTTAAGTAGAATGAATGTATGCTACAAAATCTCCTTCCATGCCTAGTTGTGTGATCTGAAGTGCACGCTTTCATGTCTCAACTCTGCATAACGGTTTAGTTGCTTTGTGTTTACTTAGAGTGCGCTGGAACAGTGTATTTGTGGCGACGGTAAGTAAATAGGAGCTACTTTCGAGCCTTAATACAAGAGGTACCCCTGGAAGTTTATGCAAAGTCGCTAGCGGCACCGTGAAGTCCAGTAAGACTTTTCTCCATGTACCTGTCACTCCACTTGCAATTATGATTCACGACTCCCAGTGCGCAAACTTGCGTGGGAGTTTTATTTATATCATTTCTCAGTTGTTTTCAAGACTGTCTTACTAGCAGCTGGATAAGAATGATGCTCCCTGCTGCATAATCCCGATCATTGCACTGAGATTGCATGCATGCCCACTCATGCGGCTTATCCTCGTACATGGCGCTACGTATTCCCGATCAAATGGCTTTGAAACTTCCACTCTGTTCTTACTTCGTATCTGCTCCCTGTTGTCTGTTATGCTCTCTCTCAGTCTCTGTCTCACGCCAACTTGATCTTTTTTGCGCGAACAACACCTGCCATATTTTTTTCTACACGAAGAGTCTCTATAATAGATTTGATGAGTCCTGAGATGTGGCCGCATTGTCTCTTTCTGCTAACCTTACCATCCAGACAGCTCTTACAAGCTCTGCACTGTGATCCACATGGGGCTGAGGGCCAGATTTCAGGAAATAGCAACAGAATATTCCTATAGATAGAGATTCCGGCTCCCTTGCAATAGTGTCATCCAAATTGCTAGGTCCCCTCTTTCACCAGTCCGGCTAGCTATCGTATGGAGAGTGCTACTTGCCGCTTTGATCTGATATTTCTCTTTAAGACTGGCAAAGCTATTGCATGTCATTGTACTGTCACCTCTGGTCAGAAGCGTGTCCCAGTGTTGACAGGCTAGCACATACACACTAGCGCGTTGCTGCACAGGAGAATTGTCCATGCAACTGATTGTTTCAGATAGAGTATCATTTGAAGAAATGGTCAACTGGCCACTCGCACTAATTGGCCAAGGTACACGGGACAATAGCGAGCTTCTCGATTTAGAATTTTCAAAGCAAAAAACTCAACAACGTGCCCCATGGTCAACACAGTGCATTACACACTGCCAGTATTAAGCCCAGAAGTGCTAAAAAGTTATCTATCTACAATACCCGCAGTCTGTTAAATGGTCTCTGTTGCTTTGTCCATGTAACCCCTCTCATCTGATATTGCCTCAGTTCCTATGTACAGGTATTTCCTGCCGTAGTGTGTTCGTTGCTGGAAATCAGGCTGCTTGTATTGATTGCGATAGCTCCAAAGGTGCTGACAGGCCAGTGGGTGCGTGCAGGAGGAGGGAACTACATCCTGTTGGGGCGGCACTAGATCCTACTGCTTTTGACAATGACGATCTTCCAGCTCAGCCCCATGTACAAGACGCCCATGTACACCCTCCTGTTCCCACAACTATACACCTGCCCCTTGGCCCCAACAGAGTCTCATCGTTTAGTGGTCCTCCAGTGGGTAGTCAAAGCAATTCAGATGATGATTTTGACCCCAACATCATTTGGCTCGGTGATAATCACTCACATCATGTGCAGCCAGACGCAGCAGCTGACATCGTTGTGTCACAGAGCTTTGCCAATACAGATGGAAATGTGATCAAAGCGGCTGATATGTCACCCCTCAAAACATCTCCAGCTCCAAACTCCCCCAAAACCAGCACCCTCACCGTTCCTAATGATATCGCTGAAACCCGCAGCAATTGTGCGCTTCTTCGGCATCACTGCACACATTCACTCACTGTAAGAACTCCTCCAGGCTCTACTATCTGCTCCTGGTATCTCGGAGCACCTCATAGCTACTCACCCACCTCGTTCAAGCCATAGATTTGAGAACTCATGTATAAAGTTTGTCAACACGTGGCACATCGCATCTTGTGGCCGTGAGCCCCACCAGTTAGAACGTCGCTCCTGAAAACGTTCTACATGTTTTCTACGCAACATATGGACTGTTTCTGTCAACCATGATGCCATTTGGTGCCCTGTTTTTCATCAGAGTTCCTGCCAAATGCGAGAGCTATCCTGTGCTGTAGTGGATGGTACTGGACCAGGAGG